>VZZY01024382.1:0-27989 GCA_013400335.1 Eurystomus gularis
TCCGGCCTAAAACATTCTATGATAACACTAGCCTGTACCCATGCTTCGATGTTTATTTAAGGCTAATTGTTCTTACCAAATGAATTTTTTGTTAAGGGTAATTTAATAGTCTCTTCCAAAGAAGAGGAAGTATCTTATGTACATGGATCCATAACTTCCTTCATGAGTGTCTTTTTAGGATATGAATGGAAAACCCACCAAAGAATGGCTTGTTCTGCGGGTTTTTAGTATGTATATGCTTATGTGTCTGTGCACAACAGAGGCAAAACTAGTAAAAAAAGAATAACAACCTCCAAGGCTTGGAAAATTGGCAAGCTGGACAGGGGAATGTGTCAACTGCTCGTCTTCTGGTATGGAGAATACCTGAGATCCTGCAGTTCCCTAGAAGACCCCCCAGTCTTCTGTAACTGTGTGTGGTCTTTTTTATTTCCTCTAGCAAAACAGAAAGAGTGCCCAGTGTAACAGGAATCCAAACCCAGCTATCTCCAGTTCTCCTGTTACAGACTCCACTTGTAGAAGACTGACAGATGTGAACCAGAAAGGCACAAAGCTCTGCTTTTATTTCTTCACTGAAAAGTCTTCTTCCAAAGAAATCAGAATTTTACTTAAGACGTGAAACAACATCCCTCTTCTTTCCTAATACCCTCCTCTGCCAGCAAAAACGTACTGTAAGTACAGGAGTGTGGGTGAATTTGCTTTGAAAAGATGTTGGGTAGTTTCCCAGTGTTTGTTCTCTTCTACATTTTAAAGCTAAGAAATGAGTATTTATCTCACCTCTCTTTTGGGCTATTTAGAAAGCATGAGAAGATGGATTTTTGCATGATCTGATCCCCAGCAGTCTGATAGGCTCAGCTACCAAGGTCAGAGTTTAATCACTGCCTCAAATAAGTCAGTCACTGATACAGGATTTATAGAATTGCTTGATTTCACTGTTTACTGTAGGTCTTACCTTGATTGTTTTCTTAGTCCATCTAGACTTTGTTGTGGAACAAAGCCCGAAAATGTGAAGCAAACATGCTAGGAAACAGAAGGATTAATTAGAAAATCTAATATTTATTTTTAATTAAAAAGTCTTTTAAGCAAAAAATTGCAACTCTGCTGAAGGGTCTGATCCTTTGACTTTACATACTTTAAGACGATGTCAAATTGAATGTAGGCATTTGAAATAAAGTTTAACTGTTCTACAGAGATGGCCAAGCAGGTTCTGCATGTGTAGCTGCATGTGGCCTCTGGTGCCAGGTTTGTGTCACACAAACAGAAGAAGGCTGGGCAGGCACGGAGTTCTTGAAATAAAGTTATTTGTGTCTGTGGAAGCTGGGAATGCAACAGATGCTGTAAAGACAGTATTTCCAAGCTGTCCAAGAAAGTCACCCTTTGGGTCAAAGACACTTGTGTGTGTCTTGTGGGTTATATGAAGGATTTGACACATACCTGAAAGATGAGAAAGACGGAGCATCTCTTTGAGATGAGATACACGGAATCATCTTGTCATAAAATTTGGTTTCCTATGTTGCTTAATTTCTCATTTTGATAATGCTTCAATTTGCATTTCACTAACATTTCTGTCCCTGTAGATAACTGCTCCTCAGGATAAGCTGGAAGCTGCTTCTTTCTGCAGGCCTTCTATTTTATTTGGGAAGAGGCCAGAGGTAGTGATGATTCTGCTGTGGTAAAAGCCAATTTCCAGAGAACTAAGAAGATTCAGTGTCCAAAGAATTATCATCCCAATCTTTGTGGCTTTGATCAGATGTCTGCTCCACCCCTGGATTTCTGTCCACCTCCCAGAGAAGAGCAGACAGGCAAAGTAGACAAAATCCTTAACCCCTTCCTTTGAAAGAAAAGCAAGAAGGTGCAGAAAAATCCCAGCAGCTCTTACGTCTCTCCTGCCTCATGTCACTCTGCAACAGGATGGCTGTTCTATCTCTTTTTACAATGCTATGTCTTGAAAGAGAGGAGACATAGCTAAGGAACATCAGGCAGGAACTGAAGGTGTTAAACTAGGGAATACAAGTGGTGTGCAGATTCTTTTTGCCTGGAAATTGTTTGGAAAGGGAATAAGGCTCTTTAAAGAAGGCTGGTAGTAAGCAGATATCACTTCTATCTTCCAGAAAGAGAATCTGGAGAACTACAGGCTGGTCAGCATCATCTTGATCTCTGGGTATGTGAGGGAATGAGTAATCCTGGAAACCATTTCCAAACACCTGAAAGACAAGACGATGACAAGTAAGTGTGGATTTGTGAAGGAAATTGTGCCTGACCCAACCTGGTAGCATTCCTTGATTGAGATGACAGGCTTGGTGGATGAGGGGAAAACAGTGATATTGTTTATCTTGACTTTAGCAACATTTTTGACACTGTCTCCCCTAACATCCTTTAGACGATAAGATGAGGTATGGCCTAGATAAATAGACAGTGAGGTAGATTGAAAACTGGCTGAACCGGTGGGCTCAGAAGGCACCTATGACATAAAGTCCATCTGGAGGCTAGTCACTAGTAGAGCATCCTAGAGGTTAATACTGGTTCCAGTACTGTTTAAAACTTCCTTAATCAGAGAATTGTAGAATGGTTTGGGTTAAAGGTCATCTAGTTTAACCCCCACTAATGACCTGAAGGATGAACAAAGTACACCCTCAGCAAATCTGCAGATGATAGACCAAATGGACATGTTGCTATTCAGAAGAATTTCAACAGGCTGGAGAAATGGACTGACTGGAGCCTCATGAAATTCAGCAAAGGAAAAAGTGAAGTCCTGCATCTGAGGATGACTAACCCCATACATCATTAATGTTGAGGGCCAACAGGCTGAAAAGCAACTTTCCAGAAAAGGACCTGAAGGTCCTGGTGGTCACCAAGTTGAAAATGAGCCAGCAATGTGCTCTTGCAATAAAAGAGGCCAACAGTAGCCTGAGTTGTTAGGAGAAGTTTTGCCAGCAGGTTGAGGGAGGTGATTCTTCCCCTATACTCAGTACTGGTGAGATGCATATGCAGTGATGGGTCCAGTTCTGGGCTCCCCAGTACAAGGGAGATGGGGCAAGTCCATCAAAGGGTCACAAAGATAAGGCACTGGAGCATCTCTGCTATGAGGAAAGACTGAGAGAGCTGGGACTGTTCAGCCTGGAGAAGACTCAGGGGTATTTTTTTCCATATGCAGAAATACCAGGCTGGGGGCAGGAGGGAGGAGAGCAGGGGAGTTAGAAAGGTGAAGCCAGACTTTTCTCAGTGGTGACAGGAAGAAGACACAAGAGACAATGGGCACAAATTAAAATGCAGGAAATGTCACTCAAACCTAAAGGGGAAAAAAGTATATTTACAGTTAACTGAAAACTGGAACAGGTTTCCAGAGAGGTTATGTAGTCTCCATCCTTGAAGACAGTCAAAACTCAGCCTGACAACATCCTGTGCAACCTCTCCTAGTTGACCGTGCTTTGAGCATGGGGTTGACATAGATGATGTCTGTAGGTGGCCCCTTCCAAGCTCAATGACCCTACCAATCAATATGTGGAGTCACCTGTGCTAATCATCAAAGAAAAGTTTGAAAATCACATACAAAAGCATCTTGATATTTCAATGCCAGTGATATCTTTTGTGTGAGGGTAGTTCATATTTTTTTAACCTTTGGGGTTGTTACTGAAAACTAAGTATAGATGTGCTTTCATGATGAAGCCTGGCAACTTAGAAATGGTTTCTTCTTTTCTTCAAGGATAAATAAAGATACAACCTTACCAACTGTTTAGCCGGTTACTGAGACTCCTTAGGTGCTGGGGTTGTCTGTACCCATGATGACGTTTCAATTGAGAGACTTGCTAAATGCCCAAACTGCTAGGATCTTTAGGCCCTAGTAAACGTACCTAAAGAAAAAAATAGCCCTCACCATACCCACATAATATTGGGCAATAAATAGGGCAAAATATGGGGCAATGATTGCCCTGTTGGAAGTGGATCTTGGTATCAGCTGTTGACAGTTCTCACAAAATCTCAACTCCATGTTCCTGGGTTCCTATGAAGAGCACAGAGAATGACCTAGAAACTGCTCCTAGGTGGTCATATCAGCAGCACTAAATACATGTCTGATGAGTCTCAGAAATGGTGTAGTAAATAGAATTGGAGTCTGGAGGACATGAACAGAAAAAAAGCAGCACTAACACCTTCCTCTCTCTATTTCTTTTCAGCTCCTGTATTTCTAGCTGTCAAGAAGTGAACCAAAAGCTACCTAAATACAGTGATGCTGAATGCAGCAGCAGCTTCCTCCTTCTCTTCCTCCAGTAGCCAAGCAGAGAGACATATATCAGCATCTGTACTGGTCTCATGTGTCCCAGCTACTGTTGGACACAAAAGGTAAAAAAATCAGTTAAGAGCAATTATCTGACTATCGAATAGCTTTCCTGCAAAATGGCACTGAATGGACTAGGACTTGCTAGCCTGGAAAACTGATGATGGAAAGGGCATGTAAAAGTTAATCTAATAATTTCTGGTGTGGAGATGGTGGATTGGAAGCAATTACTTATGACTGCTCATAAAGGGAAGCACTGGGGACGTGTGCTGAATTCCCTCCTCCCCACCTCCTCCTGTGCTCCAAAGAAAGGAAAAAAGGTATTTATTCCTCTAGTGAAGCTCTGTCTGTTACTGACACAGGAATGCAACTATTGAGAAGTAAAGCAGGCTCTGAAATTACAGGATTCCATGAGGTTGGAGGAACAGCTGCCTTGATGGTCTGGATGATACCTGTGGCAGAGAAAACTCTCCAGCACAGATGTTAGGAGATGCCCCATGGAAAGTTCACCGGCATCCAGTCAGTCTGTTTGGAGAGGATACCGGGCTGGACAGTCTTTTGACTTACTTACCCATGTTAGGCTGTGCTTCTGTTCTCAGGCAGGATGGTATAGCATCAGAACCTGTCCTCTTACAAGCTATATTTCCTAGAAGATAGCTAAATCTTGTTCTTAATTATGTATTTTGGCAGTATAAGCACAATTTCCATTGAATTCAATGAAGATCATCACTTGTCTATGAGGGGATATTTTAAAACTTCTTTATGCAATTAGAATTGTGTTAAGGCTGTAAAATCCATTTCCAGGACACAGGAACCAAAGAAAGTGCCAGCAGCAGGAACAGGTTTGATAGTGGTGACATGTGACATCTTTTCTTCCTGCTGTCATTCCTTGTGTCCCTGAGTACTGGCATTTCAATTTTTCAATGTTATGTGCCAAATACCGATGTATTATATTATAATTATTGTAAGAAAATGTGAAGGTAAATTTTGGAGTCTTCATTACATGAAAAGCAGTTAGGCATGCTTTCTGTATTTTTGCCTGCAGCATTATTTGTCTTGAGCAATGTCTCTCACCTTTCCTGGTGGTGATGATGTCATTGTACAGTTAGGCATTGAAGCCCACTGATTATAGTAAATAATGTGGAAAAGCTCCTAGATACGTGCCAGTCTCCATTTCACAATAAATAATGAGTAGTCAGGAAGTCAAAATATGTTTGGTTTGTTGGGTTTTTTCTGCTTTTTTTAGAGTCCATTTCATTGATTTCTGATTAATGTTTCCAAGTTGGGAGCCATGAATAAATCAAGAAGAAAGAACAAAACTAGAGGGATGCCAATCTGTCTGAAGGTAATTTGTCTGGTCTGGGAGCAAAGGTGTTTATGGGTCATGACTAGAAATGGTATTCTTAGTGATCTTTTCAACTTGAACAGACAACTTAATTAATTCACATGCAATAATCTGAATCCAAAGAAGTGGTGGGTATCTCATCAGAAAAAACATGCTTTTAGTGTCTTCTGAGTCACTGTCTCATATCAGAGCGTGATACAGCCATGATCTGAGACAGCATCTCAGTTAGAGAAGCATGAATCTGTTCATGGATATTCTGCTCTTTTGGGATCTCACCTAAACTTTAGGATGTACAGATCAACAGGGTTAAGAGTCTGTATCTGCTTTAATTCAGCAAAGAAATAATTTTGCCTCTCTACAGTTCTCCAAAGGTCTCTTGATCCTACTCCTACCTTTTAAAACCTCCACTATTCCTCAAGTTCTTTCTTGCCTAATACATAGTCCTTCAAATACAAACTCTAATTTCATTTACATACTCCATCCAAAGGCCTTTGTGCTTTCCTTTCTAACCCATCACTCTTCATCCAGCTGTCATTAAGTTAAAATTTACATATACTCCATCATTTATAGCTCCTTAGCTTGCAGCACACGTATTTAGCAGCAGATGGAGGCAGGAAGAAAAGATTCCTGTACTGCTAGGCTCCATTTCCCAAGGCAGACAGAGGCTATAGATCAGGGAGAAAGGAGACTTAATAGGAAGATGCACACAAACTTTGTTCTGCTGTAAAGGATGTTTAAACAGCTGCAAATAAGCAAAGAGCAGGGAGCTTACTGCATGATCAGAGAGGACAGAAAGCTTGCAGTGAGACTGGGAAAGGGCACTCAGGTTATGGTGAAAAAGTGAAAGAAATGAAGGCAAAAAGAAATTCCTGAGTAAGGTGAGTTTTCAAAGATCACACAAGCTCAGGTTTATCTCCAAATAACTCAGCCTTAGTCTTTGCTATTCTTCATCAAGATGTTGCGGGTATTTTCCCTATTAAGCAAAGTGGTTCTATTCATTTTGTGTGAAGAATAGCTAAGTTTTAAAATATTGTTTTCCCAATATGTGCTGTACTTTTGTGTATTTGTCCATGATCAGTCCCAGGGACAGCTTCCTTTGCTGCTCTGTATTGGTCAGTCTCAATGGGGAGTTTGTGCAGGACTAGAGATACCCATTAGCCGGAACAGAGACACCACTGAAACGGACATGAAGACCTTTCTGCAGTGGACAGCCTTGCCTTCACCTTGCTCTTCCCAATTTAAAACACGTTTTTCTTAAAAACTGAAAACAGAAATATTCTATATATCATAGAACTCCTGGTTTCTGCTCTGACTCATTGCATCCTGCTCCACAATTACTGGGCTTTGTCATTCCTTTGGAATGGCAGGAACTCAAAGCTTCCCTCTCCCAATCCTCTCTGGATTCCTGCTGGTGAATAGGTGACACAGTTGCTTTGTGGTGGGGAGGCCCTCCCTGACAAAGCACAGAGCTTGTTGGCTGATGTGATGACAACTCAACTGCTACATAGGTATAGAATCATAAAATGTATTGGGTTGGAAGGGACTTCTAAAGGCCATCTAGTCAAACCCCCCTACAATAAGCAGGGACATCTCCAACTAGGTCAGGTTGCTCAGAGCCCTATTAAGCCTGACCTTGAATGAAAGAGCTTTCACCACCTCTCTGGGCAACCTGTTCCAGTGCTCAACCACCCCCATATTAAAGAACTTCTTCCTAATGTCTAACCTAAATCTACTCTTTTCTAGCTTAAAACCATTACCCCTTGTCCTGTTGCTACAGACTCTCGAGAACAGATCTCCTCCTGCCTTCTTATAGGCCCCTTTCAGGTATTGGAAGGTCACTATAAGGTCGCTATACGTATCTGGCAGCTATCCTTTGCTGCTCCCCTTGTTATGTCAGCAGAACTTCCTGCACAGCTGTCTGAAAACCAGTTTTAGGCTGTATCCTTTCCATACCCTAGTTCTCTGACAGGCCTTGCGAACAGTGCCGTCAGCAGCACAGAAATGTGAAAGGGTGGACCCAGTGCGGAAGGGCTATGCAGCTAACAGTGCTGCTGGAGATACGGGTTGGCCTTGCCCTTCATAAATAGTAATAGTGGAAAGGAGAGCATTGTCTGTACACAGTACACTATAAGAGATGAAATGTCTTTGGACAGAAGGAAAGCGATGCTGGCAGTTTGATCTGTGCTTGCAGAGTATCCATACACATGGTAAGAAACAGAGAACGTGGAAGTGTGGAACACGGATGACCTATACTGTCAATGGATTTTGTGGTTCCCTTCAAAGCCAGGTATGAGATTCAGCCAGATCACTTTTACTATTTCCCCAAAACAGTTGATTACTTCAGTACCTGGCCAGAGTAAGAGCTACACACATGTAAATGTTCTTAGCAACTGTGTTTATTAATTTCCAAACTGTGACAGGGTTTAGTGGACGAAGATGTGTCACAATAAAACATATGCATAATGTGACATGGGATTGTGAGGCAGAGAGGAATGCTACATCTTGTTCAGTCAAGAGGCTGCTAACAGGTCAGTCAAGTACAGCAAAGTGTGACTGGTCCTTTAATGTAACATTTCCTTTTCCTTCCTTCATTTTAATCCTCTTCATGTTATCTGTTAAACAAGACAGAAGTAAATAAAATTTTGGGGCACTCAGAGGGAGGGTCGAAGATTGATGGTGCTAGAGAACCTCAAAAGGGAGATTGGCTGAAAAGACCGTTAAGATATTCACACTTCCAAAGGAAGATTATTTGAATTAGTCAGGAGTGCAAATAGTCAACCTTTCAGATGTGTTCTGATTAGTAGAGTCCTGTACAGTCTTTTCTTTTATTTCTTCACCTTTGTCTTTTATAAGCATTTGAAACTGGGTTTATTTTGTAGATTAGAAATAAATACTTCTCCACACATTTCACTTTAATCTGCTTTGATCTGAAGGTGATTTTAAGGTGACTGATTAAGACAAGACATTTGTCACTCACAGATGTGGTGAATATTAATGGGAAAGTTCTGAGATGCCTGAAGAAACACCCAGCTCCCTTACACTCTCCTTTAGGGTCGAGTATCTTCTAGCAACTAGGGTAGGTCAGCACAGAACTGTGTAAATCTGTTGAAGGGCTGGTGCTAGAAGTGTCAGGCCTGGGAGAAGTGTCATCCAGGGAGGGCTTATAGCTAAGAAAGCTCCCCAGCATGCAACAAGTCAGCAGAGAGTGCATCCGAGTCCCTTCTCTGAGAAATGTGAAACTCTGTGTTGTATCACCACATCACACACACCTATCCCACTGCTCCAACAGTAGCGTACCAGTGCAAAGAAATGCCAGGAGACTTCTTCTCTCTAGTTCATGAGAGTGAAAGTGGAGGAAACACTGTACATCAGAGCAGAGCTAGCAGCTGAGATGTGTCAGAGCGGTCGGTTTTAGCCTCTTAGGAGAGGCAAGTGTGACTAGTTCTGCCTTCCCTAGAGCCTTCCCTTGCTGAGTAATTGTCTTCAGCATGTGATAAAGTAGGAGGAGAATGAGATTATTTCTCAGTCTTGCACACCAGGCCATTTTAAGAGGAAGCCATTATTGCTGGCACATATTTGTGGTTTGCAGTTTTATTGTCATCATGGACGTCTTGAAGGTGGGGCAGATTCATTTACCAGCTACCTGTAACATCCCCACTGAGCAAGCAAAAAGATTGAGGATTTGCTGAGAGGACACTGAGAGGAAATGAAGAGTATTTCCAAGTGCCAAAAGAAAACTTTACAAAGTGTTAAACGCAGCATCCCAGGAAGTGGGTTTTGGAGGAGTTGCTGTGTTTGCTACTGCAGTGGCTGAAAGAGTCCTTCTGTAGCTAAAGTTCCAGAAAGTTGCCTCAGGATTTGATCTAATAATAAATACTCCCAGATGATGGTCATGGCAGAAACTTGGTTTCCAGCTGCCCTACTATGTCTATAAATGAGGCCATTAGCCTGTTACTCACAATTTCCTCCTGCCATTTGTAAGTAGCACAGAATGACAGGGTCTAATGTAACATGATATGGAAAGTCTTGAAGTAGATTTAAATTTAAAATGGAAAATGAAATGATAGTCCTGTGTGTAAGGGCTTATGTAATAGAAAAAAAATGTATTCTACTTGTCTAATGAATTTACTGGGAAATATATTGCCAATTATGCTCAGCTCTCTCTGGTACAAGTCACCAAATAACAACCATGGTTATTTAAAAAGCTGCCAGGGCAGGTTAGATGGAAAGAAAGGAGTGGAAATACAAAGGCACCAGCGAGGCTGGCAGACGCATTAAAAAGTGAAAGTAAAAAGAAATGGCTATTATTGACAAAGACTGACTGCTAGAGAAACCATGTTTCAAGTATCACCTTTATGTAGGTAACTCTCCAGAGGTTTCTGGAAGGTGCTTCGTGCCCTAAGTTAGCATTTAACAGACACAGAAAAGGTAGAAAGATATTTGAGACTCTAGTATTCTGTTGTCAGGATCCTCCACATCAAAATGTTGGAAAAATGAGGTTGGATGTTGATTTGTTTCTTTTCAAACAGTGTTTCTGAGTCATGTGCATGTCTGTTGATACAGTCTCTGCAAGATGAGACAAACCGGACTTTTTTCTGAAAAATCATTTCAACAGTCCCTAAATAGCACTGAATGAGGTTTTCCTGGAAAGTAATCTGCATATTATCTTGAAAAAGAGAATTATCTCCATTCTTCAACAAAATAAACTGAGCTTATATGAAGTATATAAACGGGGTAGGGTGGGTGAAGAGTGCACGTTCTGCTCTGCATTGTCCCTCTGTTGCACTAGATCTCCTTTAGAACTCCTTTAGAGTTCTTGCACTAGCTCTCCTTTAGAACTATATCATAAATCTCATGAGAGTTCTGCTTACAAAGAACAAGTTTCTGAACCAAGCCAATGCGTATTTGGTCCTGAACACATAGGTCATGTTCACTCTCTATATGTTGTTATGAAGTTGCTGTAGCTTGAAAATGAAGCAACCCTTAATGTGATAGGCAGTCACTGTGGCATTCCATAAAATAAAGAAGGCTTATGCCTTTAACCTTACAGCTAAAATAACCATCTTTGGATTACTGTATGGATGCAGCTTCTGTATACAAGCAGAAAGGCTTTGACTCAACTTTCTGAAAGTTTCAAGGTCCATATTTCTATGGAGAAAGCTATGATCCTTTAATGACTGTTTTATTTCTGTAGAAATGATCTGAGCTTTTCCTAAAATTCTTCTCCTGCAGGATGTTTGTTTTTTTAAAAGCTTATTCATCTTAATCCATTTCAGTCCTTGGGACCCTAATGTGTTTGACAACAGTCTGCCATTGTAGGAGGTAGGCCTTTACCTTAATGAGTTTGGAATTCTTTCGTGTAATACTTGGGAAATAAAAAGTTGATTTTACTACAGTATGCTGACATGCCGGAAAAATAGTTTGCCTGCTTCAGTTTTGTAGCAAGTCTCAGGTTGAATAATTCACCTCAAAAGCATCAGACAGATTGGTTTTTAAAGACTCAATTTTCAAACATTTCATGACAGTGAGAGACATTTCTTTATTTCTGATTTGTTCCTTCCAGCTCTGAGCAGCAGCCTTGGCTGGATGAAAAACACTATCATTCAACTGTGGCTTGGGAGTCTGGTTTCTAACTCATGAATTGCTTGGCAGCATTATCAGTTTAGCTATTATCGCCTGCTTCTACATCTGTCTGTGAAGAACTGCTTTCCAGGGGAAGTTTCTGACAAAGCAAATACACACAAACATATGTTTAAGTGCATGCAAGACCCTAGAAATACCACATTGACACAGAAGAGCACTGTGCAGAAAGTCTAGGTCAGGTGTTGGAAACTTAATATAGTCATGTCAGTACATCACAGCACTTGGGCTCATAAACCACAACTCTGAGCAGGTCTCTGTAGTGTAGGAGAAGCACAGCTTTGAACTTCTGGTTCCTTTTCTAATAATCCTCAAGGTGGATCTCTCTCAAGGACCTTGAGGCAGCATTTTGTTCAGATGGGTGGAACTGCCCCATGTGTCACAAGGGGGTATGTAGGGCTGTTTCTCTGGATGTGTGGGCTAAGTGGGAACCTACGTGCAGATGTCTATGTCGTGGTGTTCACTGGGTTCATATCTCCTAGCTGCTTCTGCTTCTAAGGCTTCATGTTAAGAAGGAAGGATATGAGCAGACTGACTTTCAGAAATGCTGACAACAAATTGTTCCCATTAACTTCAATGGGAATTAACTTCTGAGAAGAAGCTGGTGTTGACTAGTGCCTCTAGATGCCAGCAGTCTCTATATGGTCCTTACTGCAGAGCCATGCCAAGTTTGATTAATTATGCTAGGACAGTACAGATCAGGATGCAGTAGAAGTAGCATGTGTATATATGTCAAATTGATAATGACAACCCTGCCTACATTCATATTGAAACAGTTCCAAGACATGTCAGAAAGAGGAGGTATACAGTAACTGACAGTGAAGAAAGCAACATGAAATTTAAGCAGGTGTCATTAGAGCTTGCATCTGAAAAGCAAAATGAGATTACTGTAAGACTAGCTAATGAGTTGAGACTCATGAATTTGAACTAGTATCTGTCTTGATTAGATCCTTGCAGTGCCCTTTCAATCTGCAGGTGAAAGAAGGAAAATAGTTTACATTTAAGTATGGCACTGCAAATGGATGAGATATTGATTAGGGACCTCTCAGTTTAAAAAAAGAAGGAAAGAAGATGGACCCCAATGCATACAAGATCTTGTCAGAGTTATCCTAATAAGGTCGAGTTATTGCAAAATTTCCAAATGATTCACAGTGCCTGAAGTATCATGTTTTCATGTTCTAGTTCTCTGGATCTTGGGGATTTTTGTTTTCTTATGTGATTTCTACTCAGAAATTCTTTTTGGTGATTACTTGGTCAATTTTTATAGCTAAAGAAACAGTAATCCAGAAGTTTCTGGAATATATATCTCTATGAACTGATCTTTAAAGTTTTGCAACAGCAATAAAAATATTTTTCAGCATTTCACTGTAACTGGCCATTTCAGCATGGGGAATATACCACCTCCATCAGCCCAGTCATTCAACATCCCTGCTGTGCCTTGAAGGACTGAAAAATCCACAAGTCGTAAGAAACACAAGCTAAGGAGAGATGCCGGGTTATAGAATATGATAAGTGATTGAAGTGTCATACATATGCATATTACAGTCCCTGTGGGGAAGCATTTGCTGTCCTTTGGAGGCAGTTTGATCACCTCCATATGGACTGTTGAAAATGTCACAGCCTGCAATTTAGCTCACAGAGAAATGCAAGATGTTTTTTTCCTTCCCTCATGTAGATCTTTCTATCACCTGCCATATTCCTCAGCCACTTCTAGAAACTGCAAAATTAGGAATGACAAAACATGCAAAAATGAATCATAGGTAGAAGTGACAGCTCAGAAATATCAAAATGTGCTGTAGGTGGGACTTGATTTAAATGGAACATGAAAAAGAGCAGAAAATCTTTCAAAAAAAAATCAGTGATATGCAGAAAGTGAAAATCTGAAGGCTCTGAAAATCCTAGTGAGAAAAGAAATAGCAAAAAATTTATACAGCCAAGTGAAAACAACAGAGACCTGTGTAATCAAGCTTCCAGATGAGTCAGAATTTGCTGATACAATGTGCCCCTGAGCATTGGCTTCTGTTTAAGTCAGACCCGTCCAGGTCTCTGGTTATTTCTACCTCTCTAAATCTAGGATCAATTACTTTGGTTCATATCTGCTTCCACCTTACAGGTTTATGTGACTTTGATGACTTAGCATTCACAATAGAAGATAGAATGATGTTATGTTTGTATTGTTGCAATATCTAAAGTTGAGTCAGCTGCTTTAAGTGTAATTTTACAGGGTTAACTTCTCACTATTTATGACTAATTTTTTTTTTCCTTAACCATGCCTGAAATCACTTACAGTGAAGTCTGTGAGTTGAAACGATCTGATAAACTATGAAAATTTAATCTCCTATGAGTATTGAATCTGATATAGTACAAAGGCCCTACTGCATGTCTAACTGCTTTTTAAAAATGTAAACATGTTATTACTGGAACTACCTATGTATGTCCACACTGCGGCTGGCATTCAAAGTATTTTTCTGGGGCATGCAGTGCAACAATTGCATTTATTTCTCCATTTTTAGGGCACAGTCTCCCCAGACCTCATTCTGCTGATACGACAGCTTTGAATTATTTCCTATAGAAAAATAAGGCTTCATTTGTATCTTGCAGGTGTTCAGAGTTTAGCTTTTTGCATAGATGTGACCTGTATCTAGACCAAAACCAACCTTTTTTTGTCTGCTTTATAGAAAAGGTGCTTCATAAGTGAGACAGCTCTTGCTCCAAAGAGCTTATGATCTGCATGTAGGCTCAGGCTGAAGGATGCTCCTAACAGGTAAGGAGGACACACAAAGTAGTAGTGAGATGGCTGTAGGTTCTGGAGTGCATAGTAGACTTGGACATCTACATCTCTGGGGAGAAACTACAGTGGAAAACTCAAAATTACTTGGGGACAAAGATGTTTCTACATACAGCCTTTCATGATCCCAGGACAATGGTGAGCTGTGGCTCACTGTGGCTCTCACTTTTAATTCTGTTATGCCATGCAATGCATCTAAAATATCTGTGACGTTTAAGATCTTGGCAGCCTCTGGGTCTTAAACAAATGTTCTGCTTGTCACCCTGGTGCCATTCAACCAAAGTATTGCTGAAAAGTGGGGAAGGAAAGTTTTAAGTCTGGAGAAATTGATAGAAATCTTAGTCTTCAAAGAGCTTCATCTCAAGGCAGCAGAGCTGAAGTCAGTTCTTCAGTTCTGGAGAGGTCAGAGTCAGGGAAGCAGAATATTCTGAAGGATTATCCCCTCCGTATGACTTTATAAGTCAATTTCCTCCTCTTTTGTGATCTTAGAGAGTGATCACTTATCAAGATAAGAGAAAGCCTTAGGCTGGTCTGAGGTAAGAGTTTGTTGAATGCATTTGTATTCTCATACATTATCCATGTGAGAAATATCAGGGAAGGCTTAAAGAAACACTGTAAGGGGATGCCAAAGCTTCCAGGGAAAATGTAGATCTTTTTTCAGCTTTATTGGAGCTGCCTTGAGGAGCTCAAGCCAAAACCCAGTATAATTTTACACTCCTGGACCAGTCTGAATATGCTTTCACTTTGACTGCAGACCAGCACATTAGTGCTGGCACCAGCATTCTCCTTGCACAAGGAAGAAAAGTTGTTTTCAGAGGGATTTTAAATCATGGGTTTCTTGCAAGCACACAACAAGATGTAATTACTATAAAAAAGGTCATGTACCATTTTGTTTTAAAATATATTTTTTCTCTTGCTAGGCTGGAGCAATAGTCTCAGACAAAAGGTGAAAACACTATAGGATTTTTATTGTATTTCTTCTTCATATGCATTGTATTGGCTTTTATGCCCTGGGGGATTAAAAAGGAAGGTTGTGAAAATAATTTCAAGGAAATCAAAGAGAACCCAAAATACTCATGAACACAAACAGTTATGCTGCATATATACAATCTTACATATGGCCTAACTCCTGACCTTGCAGTTCTAATGCACACAGAACCTCTAAAAGTAAATTACTCAGCACCAGCACAAGAAACAGACACTTTGCCCATGCTTGCTGCCAAAAGCCCATGCCTCACACAATAGCACCCATATGGCTCAGGAAGGATGAGATCCCTTCAGGGGATTAAACACTGTCCCAACAATGCTTCCCCTCCTCTTTACCCAAAGAACAGTTCATGGGGTGGCAGGCTGCCAAACTTGTCTTAAACTTCAGCCATTGATTTACAAGTAGCAAAGAGAAATGGGATTAGACTGAAACTCTGTCCCAGTTACCTCAATTGTAGAGATGAGGATTGATATCTCTAGCAGAAAAAAACCCCAAACCTACAATAACACAACAGCTCCTTTGTTGAGGCTGCCACCTCAGAGGTAATAACAGGCAAGATGAGGGTGGGACGGCTCTCACAGGAGGTGACAGATCTCTGCTGAAGCCATGGGGAAAATCTAGGGATGGCCAGAGACAAAGATATTAGGGCAAGATATTAGAATATCTATCCAAGTTGTTAAGAAATGCACATAAGGATAAATGTTTTGTGAACCATTTCTTCCATGCAGACTGCTCCTGTTGTACAGGCAGAAGCATTCCCCTTGAAAGTGCCACCACAGGCAACTTCCTACAAACCTTGGAAGCACTAAATCTGCATGTGCAACAAGACTATATGAAAAAAAAAATTAAAAGAACTGAACATAGATCATGAAAAATACAGCGACTATCGACAACATTTGATGAAGAAGCTGGAAGTTATTCTTGGCGGTAGTCTTCATTCAGTTTGCCTCTGTTGAGGGTTATGAAGCTTATAATGTTAGTACATCTCTTTGTCACAGTCCTTGCAGACAGAGGTGAGAAAGGTCACCTGTGTGGATTCCCCTGAAGGTTCTGTGAGGATGATAACCTGCTGATGCTGTTGCGTTGTCGGTGTGTAGCTCCTGGTCCACCCTCACCTCTGTGCTGTTTCTCATTATGGTGTTTGGCTTGGCCTGGTCACCTAGCTCCTCATCCTAGCCCAGTCGTAGCAACTTAGCTGTGGGCATGTGATTTGCATGCAAAGCTGCCTGCCTTACACTGAAAGGGCTGTACTGACAAGGCTTCCCCACCTTTTCCTGTTGGCAGTGTCAGTCTTTGCAGATCCTGAAGAAAGAAACTCTCTATAGGGTCTACATATTGTCTATGTTGTGTTCTCTTTAAACCCTGCACAGGCCCCAGTAAAACTCCATCTTGGAGAGATGTGGAACTAGAGAACAACTACCAAAAAAACCCAGCAGGCAGACAGGAGCTACCATGCTATTTTTTTTCTTCTTGCCTTTGTCCTTTCCCTCTGTCATTATTCACAAGGCTATCCAACCCAAAATTTGAAAGAAAAGACATTCTGTGTGTGTTTGGCCTGAGACACAGGCTTTGTTATGTTTGACTGTGTAATTCCACTTTTGTCACCTCAATTTCACTTGTGACAACATGTCTGAAACAGTAAGTTCAAGCAATGATTATGGTGATAGGGATACAACAGGCTTTGTGTGTAGGAGTGTGTAAAGGGACCAGCATTAGTGACTGGCTGCATAATGTATACACAGATGCATACATGGAAGTGTGGGTATGCCTTTAAAGGAAATCCTTAAGATCTTTCTGCTCTCTCTCTAAAATACTGAAACTGTTAAGGATTAGGGCTGGGCTGGCCCCTAGACAAATGACAGATGCTCTCTATTAATCCCTCCACCTTCCCGAAGGGGAAGAGAAAGGGAATAATGGAGAGACACTTACAGGCTGGAAAAGAAAACTAAAATAGCTTTAATGAAAATAATAACAATAAAATGAAATATATACAAATATATACAAAACCAACATTGAACCCAGCCCCCCGATGCCAGTTATGTCACCATCACCACTGAGGCTGTGGGAAGGCACTGGGGAAATCCTAGACTGGACACAGAAGCAGATGGGAACTGGATTTAGGAGCTGGATTCAGGAACTGGATCCAGGAAGGCATGGATCAGGATTTAAGACAGAACAGATAGAGTCCTCCTTGGACACCGACCATTGAAGAAGATAATTTGACCCTTGTGATCCATCAGCTTTATACTGAATATGATGTATATGGAATGGGATACCTCACTGGTTATTTTAGGGTTACATGTCCTGTCCACTCCTCCCCACAGGTGCAGACTTTTACTTTCTGCATCCCCAACATGGTACACAAGATTTAGCAGTGACCTTGGTCTGCACAGCTGCAAGTATAAGCAAGATCCTTTCTGTATCCAGTCCCTGGTGGTGATTCTAAATATCAAGCGTTATCACTGCTAGAAGCAGACACTGTCTGCAAAAATATGTTGTTAACTTCAGAAAGTGCAGTTAGTTAGAAGAGACTCAGCTGAAAAGTAAAATCACTGAACAGAATTAGTTCTGTTCTAACTTAAACCAGGACAATAACTCACATTATCTGCAATCTATTTGCTAAGAGAAAGGAATTAGCATTAATTCTGTTTGAACATCAAAGCTTTTTCCCATGGGAGACATCCCTCTCCTTCCAGCTTTCCTGTAGTACTTTACAGTCTGAAGATAGGGAGGGACTTTCATGCTAAGTTGTGACAGGATCAGGCCCTCTGTTGTAGTTGCATGCTGCTGATTGCCATCTCCCCCCCCGCCATCCTCCCCGAGGAAGGCTTGTGCGTCCCTTCTTCAGAAGCTCTTACAAAGTATATGAAGGGAGGGCAAAGTCCATGCTCTCTCACCCCATCTCAGCCTGAGCACAAAGCACCTGGTTAAGAAAAGGGATTGTAACAGAAGGAGGCAGTGATATCTGGGCAGATTGTAAAGACTATCTGATGGATTGATTCACTGAGCTTTCTGGCTGTCCTTCTATCCGTGCTGGCTGTCTCTTTTGTCTGTATTTTGGCTACAAAGGAAATTGTAATGGGTTATCTAAGAGTCTCAGCCCTTCTTCCTCTTCAGAAGCTGGTGCAACATATTTCCTTTCCTAAATTGCTGCCTTCCCCAGGTAGTACAAGTGTATGTGCTTTCAGACCTTTATCCAAACAAATCACCTGTATTGCTGTAGCATTATTTTTGCAAGCAATGCCTCAAATAGCCATATCTCCAAAAGCAGGGACATAGAAGAAACACTATGTGGGTGGGTAACCAGTGTTGACTTTCTCAGTCTTGACTGTCTTTCTTAAAATGCTCTCTGGGGTGATTTTTTCAAAAAAGGTACAAGGTTGTAATTAAGAGAGAGAAATGAGATGTTAATCAGAAAAAACTATTTGCTCTAACAGCTCAGAAACACCTGGGGCAGAGATCCCCATGTGAGATACATCCATATTAAACAGCATATGGGCAGGCTTTTATTTTCATGATTGCCTTTATCATTAAAAATGAGTGTGGTTCTTGCACAGCTGGCATAAGTCCAAGCAGAGTCTGCATGCCTCACTTGTCCACTACGTCCTCAATTATTCTTGGTGCTAAAGAGGTAAGGTACTTAAGTTGACTTGGCAAACAGGATATACAGAGCACCTCTTGTGCTCTTTCACTGGACCTGCTAATATAAATTAGAAATGCCAGTGCTTAATATACTGTATTAATTACAAAGCATTGTATTTAGAATTCAGATTCCTTGCAGCACAGAACACATGTAAATTTGCCAGAAGGATCAACAGAGAAATCTTTCTGTGCAAATGAAGATAATAGTTGAAGGAAATAAGAATGACTGGAAAAGGAAGAGAGGTAGTAGGTAAAATTCCTCCAGTTTTGTGTTAGGTGGGCTGAAAACTGTAGTGGTTCAGGAGCTGTTTAATGGACAAGGCTGTTACTATGAAGTTGACAGCTTCCATAGTAGGGGCAAGGCAGAAAATGGAATGTAGGAACAATTTTAGATACTGAATTCTAATATACTTCTGTACGTCTATCAGAGATATTGGAAATGTATTGGATTTTCCAGGAATCCAAATCCCATCATCACTGAATTTACCATAATGTTATCAGAACATCTTCCTAAGAAAAACTTTCCATCTACTTGTCTGTAGGAGAAAAAGTTCAAAGTTCAGTAGCTGAGACATCTGTGCTCAGAAGCCTCAGCACACCAGTGCTGGTATGCTAGAAACACTAATGTACAATGCAGAGTTGATTGTAGAATGGAGCGGGATTCCTTCAGCAAAATTTCACTTTTCATTCAGGTCATGGAAGTCCCATAGGTTTAATCAGATTCATTTTCTCTGACCTGTAATCTTAATGCACACACACACATCATTACCCTTAAATTAAATTACCTTTCAAAAAATAAGGTTCTTCCTTATTCTGAATTTGGAAGTCTGTAAGCTCTTTGAAGAAATGAGACATGATGTTTAAACAAGGAGTTTACCTGAAACCCTGATTTTTTTTCAGAAGAATGAGTGCTTATAAATAGTTTTCAGTTATTTTAGAGACTGGCTTCATCACAGAGATTGTTTCTGCCCTGTGTTAATTTGGTGAGAGCCGTATCTCCAACTCATGCTAATGGCATCTCAGCTCAAGTGGCTTCAGTGATTTCTGGGAGATATCTTCCAAACAGCATCGGACAGAACAGATGCTATTAAACATTGGAATCTGGGTCTGTATCAAGGAGAATCTTGATTGAAAGCTCTTGAAAATGCATTACACTTTCACAGTCCTTTCCTGTGTTAACACTGATTGCTTTCTACTGGCTACTGTGCTGTATATCTCTGTTGTTGTCCATGTTTCTTATGCTGTGCTACCCTGCAGATTTTATATTCTCTGGTTTTGACCCCTTGTCTCAACACCTTTTCCTTTCCAAGGAAATGATGAGATGGTGAGGAGAATCTGTTTATCTTGTCTCAAAACATTCCGGGAGAACTGAATCACTCTGGAATATCTCAAAAAAATTCCTCTTTACCTGAGCCATTTACTATAATTCTCTATTTGAGGTGCCCTGATGTCTACTGTGGCTACCAGAAATAAGTTTTATTGATGTAGAAGCGAATAAAACACCTATAGCCTGACACAACATTTGGAGAAATACAACTGATTTCCACAAGCAAGCCTGATCCTCCAATATTAAAGCCTCATGTTCAAAGAAGTTTGAAATCTTTCTCAACTGTACTTAGATTAAAGGAAAGCTATTGATGTGATGGATGGCTTATTCCCTGGAGAGCCAAACGGAACAGCAAGTGCCCATTTGGGACTGTGCATTTCAAAGGGGCTTCACTGAAAGCTTAGAATTCTCTGCTTATTCCATGGGTCAGAAGGGGATATGACTATATTAAGACCAGTTGAATGGCTGTGCAGGGTCAGAACCCCTACCCCTCTAACCCAAGTACCCTGCTATCCAAAGTGTCTATGAGCAGGCATCTAAGGAAGAATAAGAAATGGCAAGCACTTGTGATACTTCCTTACTTCCTCCTAAATCTCTCTCAGACCCCAACTCTTCCCACTTTGTGGACCGCCTGGCTTGGATCTGATTTTTCAGTATATGTGCAATTCTCACTGTATTTCTCTTCCACGCACATGTGCAGTCTCACTCTGAACCCATGCCAATTTTTAGCACCCTGCAGTAATTTAACAACAAGTTCCACAGTGTAATGTTTCCTGTGTGAATAATAAGAATATTTCATTTGTATTGGATCTGGCTAATGTTATCTTTATTTGATGTTCTCCAGTTCTTGTACTAAAAGACGCCAAACATAAAATCCTATCCATCCACAACACACTTTTTAAATGTATACCACATCATCCCTAGTTACCCCTTTTCCAGACTGCAGTGCTTAGCTTGTTCATTTATCCTTGATATGACAAGCCTTTCATGCCCTTGATCCTTCATCCTTAGTGCCTTTCTGTCAACCTTTTCGAAGCCTGAAGTATCTTCTGAGATGAGGGGACCAGAAATGCCTGGTGTATTCAAATAGTGAACAAACAAAGGATTTATACAGTCACAGAACAGTGTTAGATTTTGTTCTGTGTTCATTTGCTAATAATGCCAAACATTTGAGTTGCTCTGTTGGTTGCTACTGGATATTGAACTGTTGCTTTAATGCAGCCACCTAGAAGAGCCTGAGGACCTCCTGAGTCATGAAGACCAGTTTGAAGCCCATCAATTTGTGTGTGAAGTTAGGATTATTTTTTCCCATGCCCATCACTTTACATTTAGCTGTACCAAACATAATCTGTCATTTATTACACATTTTATTTTGTTTCTCAGTTTTTCTCTAAGACTTCATACAGTCAGCCTGCATTCTTTCTAGACTAATAAATTTGATGTCAGCAACAAGCTTTCTTATTCCACTACTGAATTATTTCTGGGTTTTCTTATAAATATGTTGAACAGTAGAGGTCCCAGCATAGACCCCTTGATTCCTTCCTCCATTGAAAGAAACGATCATTTGTTCTGTTTCCTATCTTATAATCATGCAAGGCCTTCCCTCTAAGAGCTGCTTTTGGTGAGAGCCTTTGTCAAAGCCTTCTGGAATTACAGACTGTATTAGCCAGATAGCCCTGACCCACAAGCCTGTTGACACCTTCACCGAAAAAAAAAAAAAAAAAGCAGGATTATGGCCTTATATATAAAGCGTCACTGACTCTATGAGTAAGAATTATTTCTGGTGCAATGCTTATGCAGTTGCCTGCTAACTCGTTATAGTTTCTATCACTTTGTCCAATGCGGACATCAGTCTGATGTTCATGAAATTCTCCACTGGGATCTCCACATCACATATGTTAGCCTCCAGTCCTAAGTATCCAGAAGACTGTTTTAAATGAAAGGTTACACAAGTTTCTCAACAATTCAGCTATTTCATCCTTGAATTGCTTCAAAACTCTTGAGTGATTACCATCTGGTCTTGGCAATGTGTTACTGTTCTTTATATCATTTGTTCCCAAACTCCTTCTGTAGTCACTTCAGTATCTTTTATGACCTGAACTAACCCAAGAGTCTCTCTTTACTCTTGAGTAGACCAAGGCATAGAGCAGTTGAATGACTAGTGCTGAAAATCTGAAAACACAAATCTTGCTGATGGCATTTGGTTTGGATTGGGCTATGGTTTGGTTATCTTACTTCTGCTAGCCAGTAATAAAATGTGTGAAGGTACTGTGTAAGGTTTAGTACAACGATGGTCATTTGTCGTCGTTGGTTGTCAGAGGTGGCTGTGGTTTAAACACCAGCTGCATTGTTCAGAGGACAAAGTGCCATGAAGTCAGGAGTACAAGAACTGAGGTAGCCCACCCAGTTACCCCCGCCAGCATCTGGTGTCTTGCTGCAAAACTGCAGTTACATCTTGGAAGCAGAGATGTTAGTGAGCATTTCAGGAGAGGAGTTATGAAGCAGGAGCTACATGCTGTGTAGTGGTGGGGCCCAAGGAGGGCCACTTGGGCAAAATCTTTCCTTTTTGTGCCCAACTGCAGCCTCCAGAGAGCTCACAGCTACAAGCAGAGTGCGAAGGACCAGGGCTGCACAGAAAGGCAGGGTGTTATATGCGGCTCTTCATAAAAGCAATTAAAAATAGCTTTTCTTACACTTGGAAACCAATGATTTTTTAAGGCAGGGATGACATTATCTTGCCTGATGTTGGTCTCAGTTTAGGCTAAGTCCTTCTGTTGAAGCAGAGGGCATTGCATTTGGCCTGTGCAGGCAGCTGAATGTGTGTACTGGCATTGGTTTGGTTCTGTGTCTGTACCAGGTCCTTCCTTGGCTTCTTTTGCCTCAGACACAGGGGGAAAGAGGAGAGGCTGCAGAGTGAGGGTACTGGGGAGCAGTGAAGGCTGCTTGTACTTCTCTGGAGGTTGACATGTCCTGAGGGAATGTCTGCAAAGCATCTCCGCTTGCCAGCTGATTTCTCCCTGGGTCAGTAGGGCCAATCCTCATAACATTCAGTCCTCACAAAGAATTTTCCTCCTCTTTGCTTTCTAATAATTGAAAACACTTGGATCAGTTCATACTGTTCCTTCAAGCTTCATTTCACTGCCTCTACAGTGAAAATATTATAGATCTTTTCCTGTCAGCTTTTGGCTCCATGCTGCTTCTGGCTCTGTAAGGTGCATAGAGCACATTAGTGTGTGCTAGGATTTTTTTGGTCAAGCGGTAATCGTGGCTACTGGTAGGTTACTTGCTTAAGCGAGTTTTCATCATCAAGCTAAAATATAACAGTTAAGCTAAGGTTTAATAACAGATGTTTTTTTCCTTAATAGCACATTACACTGAACTGGTCTCATGATGGTCCCTGACTCCCATCAACCCACAGCTAGTTTCATGTCTTAATTAAAGTTGATTAACACTGGGCTGTGTTCTGGACTGTACTGAACTGTGTTTGCACTGTGACACCTCCATGTAATTTAAAATAAAAATCTGGTTTGGATGTAACATTATCTTAAAAACAAAACCTCTCTTGCTGTTAATAGCGGAAGGAGCGGTGAAAAACAGCAAGAAATTGCAGCAAGATTTATGCTAGGCTTAAAGGCTACAAGGCAGAGAGATGAGATTTTAGAGAACTGGGAAAATCATCATGAGAAATGACAGTAATAAGTTTGTCTAAGGGTCAGACCTGTCTCCCTGTCTTCAGCCACCTGAGAGGTAGATGCAGTGTCTAAAATGGTCTGGCACTCTGGTCCATGGGAAAAAAGTGTCTTCAAATCCCATCTCAAGATAGAATGAACTGCTCTGTTGGAGGTGTTCATGTTTCAGGTGGACTGTAGAGGAAGACTAGGCCACTAGCTTGGGTGGCTACAGTTAGCAGAGATGAACTCAAGACCTAGTCTAGTCTTGAGCAAGGCTTTAAGGGTTCAGTTTTCAAAGAAGCAGCCATACAATTCTGTATGTGGCAGTATGTGTGTGACATGCCACTGACCTGAAGGTACATTTTTCCTCTGCAATTAATGCAAGTCCTTAAGTTATCCTCCATGAAGAATTTGCAAAGTTCTATTGCTGACTTTAGAGCCTTCTATGATTCCAGCTTTGATATCTTGGGATGGCTGAGGGGACCCTTGCCAAAAAGTCAGCAACTGTGCACGCACTACCTGAATTCCACCAGGTGAGCTGGATGCTTTTGTGACTCTGAAAACTGTTTTGCTTTAATTTCAGAGTCCCACTTTTCTCCATATCTTTGGAATATGCAGATACGCTTTAGAAAAGTGTTCGGTCATTTTCTCCAGTGTTTTAATCTTTAAAGATCTGATCACCACATGAATTAAACCAACTAATTTAAGTTATCTTGTAGTGTAATTTGCAGTCCCCTTACAGATCTCCTTTAATTTGGATTTCAAAGATTTCTTCATTTTGCTCTTTTCTTTGTCTTGAGCTCTAGCCAAACTATAACACAGCATCAGCTCAGCACACACTCTGGCTTTTCTTAGAAGACTGTGCTAGGAGTGGGTATAATAAGTATTTTCAAGCTCTTCCTATTCTCAACTGCTGCTAAGAGGTGGACCAGCAGTTCTAGAGTCCATCCTTGCTTCCTCCCTAGACTAAATGTAGTACTCAGCATGCTTTGAGTTCAGCCTTCTTTTTATAAACAGCAAACTTCCCTGATGCCCAAAGGCCAGGTGAGTAGTCTGTAGGTAGTGGGCCTGCAATGAAAAGAGGTGGAAATACAGGTCTGTCACCTTCTCCTTTTCTTACTGTTACCCCAGCTCCTTCACGTTAAAATTCTGAGGTCCATTTTCATTGCCTCTTAGCTAAAACACCTTGTAAGATTGTACAGAAGGAAAAGCTTGAATTGAGCTAAAGCAAGAGGTGTTTGAGGAAAATGCTGCAGGGAAACTGCAGAATAGAAAAAAAAAATTGTAGATGCAGTAAAAAGGGTGAGGGAGTTGTTTGGGTTTTTTTTGCTTACAACCATATTTTTGCTCCATTTACTCATATTTCATTTTATTCCTCACAACAACAATTTTTGGACAATCTTTCACAAACAGCAATCTCTGAGCAGTTATTCCAGTACAGAAAACAGATTATCAACTGGAGGTATACAAAACTTTGTGGTTGATTCGCACATTGCCTTATATCAATTGCCCACTCTTTACTACAGAGCACTTTCTAAAATGACTCAGATAAAAAATCATTCTGAAAAAAATGGCTATGAGTAACTAAAAAGGCTCACTCAGCAGATCAGAGAATAGTTTTAACTATTCCTGCTGGAGAGATATATGCCTACAGTCACTTGCAATTGCATAGCTAGTATTACACATACTGTTGTGTAAAAATTCCTATTTGTCTTCCAGATTCATGCATCTCTTTTATTAAGTCAGTCCATAAAGAAATACAATTTGTATATTTTAGCAAAAGAAGCCTGCACTTCTGCTTGAAAAACAGATAGGTGACTTTGAGGTTTCAATATTGTAGTCTGTTAGGTTCCCTGATGTTTGCCCTGATCATCTTTGTCATATAAAGCAGAGTTTGAGAGTACATGTATTAATTTCTCATAAAAATGTTGTGGTTTAAACATGGCTATATTAAGAAATTAGTTAGGGAGTTTGGAAAGAATGTATTTTTTTACAGCTTTATTTCTACTTTCAATCTCTATATTGCTACGCAAGACTTTCTCATTGGTGTTAAAATTTGGTGATTTCTTCCAGGCTTAGAGCTTGAGGTGTATAAGGGAGTAGAAATTAGCAAGCACACAGGTGGTCTGGTTTCTGCATACTTCCCATTCCCAGGAGGCCAGTGGGAGCCCAGAGCTCAGTGTAACTGTGATGGCAGTGGGGGGGTTCTCATTGCCCTGGCCATTGCCCCGGCAGTATGTGCAACATGGTACAGTGTTAATGAGAAGGTAATGGCTACCTTATTCCCCTTCCCACACCACTTCTAAAGGAGAGTGTTTTTCCCCATGAGATCAAGTCTAAAAAGCGGTAGTTAGTTGCATCCTTTGAGTATATAAAGTGGTCCACAAGAATGGGCCAAATAGCACAGGCTAGCCTATAGGAAATAAAAAGCAAATGAACATAAGCTTCTCTGTAGTAATGAAGAAAATTGAAATGTTTTTCTGGAAAGTAATGCATTTTCTATGTGATTAAAAAATATATATATTTTTCTTCACTTGCTGCTTTCCATTATGTAGTGCTGAATTGTAGAAAGACCTTTGTGGTTATCTGCATATTCCTAAGAACACAACAGACATTTCCCTCATTCTGTCTCTTAGGATGAAGACTCTAAGTACACCATCATCAGGTACTTTCATATAAGGATTAGTGATTAATGCTTCTTATGGTAACAGATAGAAACAGCTAGATGTCTGCTAATGCACTTCCAAATATTCCGAAAGAGTGGCTGTTGAAACACTCTCCAGATTTGCATTCAGAAGGTAATGACCTGATAGTAAAGGAAAACTAAATTGGACTGATGGAAATACATTGTCACAGTGTCTTAAATCCAAATCACCTACTGGGTTTCTATTTCACTTTTGTTGTTTGCTAGGGAATGAAGGATTGACTTCTAACATTCATTACAGCATGGCATTATAGTTATAATGGAGAAAACAGTCTCATGCTAAAACCTTCTATTCAGCTGCATAAAACTTTCTGGCAAAATTACCCTTTGGGCTGAAATTACTTATGCTTGTTCTCCTCCCATAAGTAATTTGTTTTTTAAAAGTATTACAATGCTCTTTGGTGGTGGTGAGAGGAATAAATTAAAAAAAAAAAGACGAAAAGGAAAGAAATTACTTTGTTACAAAACGTGATTCTTTAATCATTAAGAAATTACTAGCAATTACAACTTCAGACTTTCTGGGTTTCATACCTAAGGAGCACAGATGATTATTCTATGTTTGGAAAAGTTTCATTGGTTAGAAATATCAGCACAAACTTGCCAATTCCATTTGCCTTTTCAAAGCCACCATGAGTCATTCTGCAAAAATACATTCAGGGTATCTGTGAGTGTTGGTGTTTGTGCAGGATGTGGGGGTTTAGTAAAGCCCCAGCGGGGCTCCCGCGTGGCCAGCGCCACTTCTCCCCGCCCCCTCCCCTCTGCCATGGATCATGGACAGAGAGAGAAAAAAAAAGGTTTCAAAGTGCNTCAGAGCAGGACGTCAGCATGGCATAGAATAGCTGCACCAAGTTAACCCTGTCCTGTCCGAACCAGGACACAGGCAATGGGACATTTTATGTTCGCAGAAGACTGTGTGGCTAACAACATATTTTGTGTATGTAAATATATGTCTTCTGTCATATAAATATACACACTAGCACATACTATTTGTGACTTTTTGGAGATCCATTGGAAAAATCTGCCCTTGGTATTTATTCTGTTGTTTTCCTTTTCCATGCAATAGGCTATAATGAGAATGAACCCAAATTCAGCCCTGAGTAGCAACAACTTAAAGCTGGTTGTGATGGATGGTTGTACCCTAAACTGTCCAATATGAATTGCCTTACCTGTATATATCTTAGAAAACGAAAGCAATATGCCAATGAATTTCCAAGTACACAGCTAAAGATGTAAGCAAACCAGTGGAACTGGGTATGCAAATTATTTATGAAATGAAGATGTTTTTTTCATTATTATTTTTACATTGCAGTGGAACTGCAGGACCATTCAAATGTAGCTTACGAGGAGAAGTGGCTTATGTTCAGCTATTCATGCCTCTTGTTGGAGGCATGAAGAAATTGGTTGTTCCATCCCTTGGTTTTGCAAAGTCACAGATGTCACAGTCGTGTCAGTGGAATGATTCTTAGTACCACAAGAAGAGGCTACTAATGTAGTAGGGTCAACAGGTGAGAGAAGGGTACTTGGGATGTCACTGGATTGCCTTTCTGGGACATTTTATTTCAAATTGTCCTGGTTCGAGTTAAAACAAAATGAATTCTGTTCAGTGGTTTTACT
>VZZY01024384.1:274-16527 GCA_013400335.1 Eurystomus gularis
TCATGAGGTTCAACAAGGCCAAGTGCAAGGTCCTGCACCTGGGTCAGGACAATCCTTGCTACCAATACAGGCTGGGGGATAACAGGGTTGAGAACAACACTGTGAAGAAGGACTTGGGGATACCGGTAGATGAAAAACTGGACATAAGCCAGCAATCTGCACTCACAGCCCAGAAGACCAAACATATCCTGGGCTACATCAGCAGAAGCACAGCCAGCAGGTTGTGGGAGGTGATTCTCCCCCTCTACCTTGCTGTGGTGAGACCCTACCTGGAGTACTGTGTTCAGCTCTGGAGCCATCAGCACAGGAAAGACAAGGTCCTGTTGGAGAGGCTCCAGAGGAGGGCCACAAAAATGATCAGGGGGATGGAAACACTTTCCTATGAGGACAGGCTGAGAGAGCTGTAGTTGTTCAGCCTGGAGGAGAGAAGGCTCTGGGGAGACCTTATTGCAGCCTTTCAGTACCCAAAGGGGACCTATAAGAAAGCTGAGGACAATCTTTTTAGCAGGGCCTGTTATGACAGGACAAGAGTAATGGTTTCAAACTGAAATAGGGTAGATTTAGACTAGATAAAAGGAAGACATTTTTTCCAGTGATGTTGCCGACCGATTTCGGCAAGCCTCATTCCGAAGCTGGGCGGGCCAGGGGCTATCCGCACCCCTGGGCCATAGAGCACAGACACCAATATGAGGATGCAGCAAATGGCGTTTATTCAAGTGCACAATAGCCTTATATACTTGTCTTGTCTCGTCTGCGTTCCCACGATAAGCAAGCTAGCCTCCCACTTCTATGCCCTGCCTATCTTTCCGTAACAACCCGATAGCAAATGGGGAAAAAGGGTATGGCAGATTTAATTCAAGTAGTCCAAACAAAATTCAGTGTTCAAATTCTAGGTCAAGATCACAAGTTCCATTCATTTTTCTGTACCTTGTAACAAACTCCACAGTGGGCTTATTCTGAATGTTGGATTTGAATTTAGATTTTGAGGAACTTAAGAGCCAAAGTTCAAATGTTGTTCCCACAGTTTTCCTTCTCTCTCTCTCTCATTACCCCTCTTCTAAACAGAGGCCCAATTTAAACATTCTCTACTGCAAATGGATGGCAAAACAATTCTTAACCTACTCAAAAGGACCTACTCCCCCTCTGCATGTCTCCATTTATATTCCTTCAGTTTCTGGTCAGCAGTACCTATAATAACAGCATTAGCTCTTTTAATTGCACCTGGCCATTTCTGTAGAAGTGCAGAACTGACAATGCTCAAAAACAGTACATGGGACTTCTTAAAGAAGACTCCATTACTGCATTTTGCATGCTTATCTGAAGAAAGAAGAGGTGGAAAAAAACAAAGTTCCCTTCAAAAATTCTGTCCTTAAAAAGCCTCTGCTAAGCAAATGGTAGAGAGAGAGCTTGAAAAGTGTTTGGTTTTCTGCATTAAGATGCCCTTGTCAATTCATATTAATACATAGGCAAGAGGCAGAATTGATAATTAGAAGACACATGAGTATATTGTGTGTACATAGAAAAATTACACTTATTAGCCTGGAACTCTAAGCACAGCCTCTTTCCCAACAGGTTGTTGTGCTGGTTCAGACATCATCATTTTATGAGAACTCAGCAAGGTGCAACCAGCCCCAACAGAAGCCACACCCAACGGGAAGCTCCTCTGACTGATTAGCTTCTGGTTAAAGTAGCTCTGGCCTCACCCACAACCACAACCACCTGGGTGAGAGCAGAGCCACAGAGACACAGTGGGACATGTTCTGCCTCTGGAACGTGAAGCCAACAAGAAAAACAAAAGATTCTGCTAGGTTGTGACTCATTCACAGGCCACCTCTAACTCAGGGCCCACAACTCAGGCCCCAGCACTTCACAGGTGTAGTTATTTTCTTAGTAATAGGTATTTTTGTTTGTTGTTAGGAATCCTGCTTTTTATCAGAAAGTGCATCAACTCAATTTATAATACCAAATACTTCAATACTTTCATTTCTAATTTTAATTCTTCATTTCAAGGGCCGCTGGGCTATATGGTCTCTGTACAACACACTGTTTTTGCTCTCCTTATAGGAAATTTACTTCTTTTTTCCCCAACTCAGTTAACAGGATAAGGGAAAAGAGAGATGGTTGTCCTATTGTCATCTGATTTTATGAAATATTATAACATTGACCACTATCTTATTTTATCCCTTGGTTAAAATTTTGAAAATGGTATTATAGTTTGAGAAGGTTCAACCAATCAGAACAAGTAAAAGTCAGGGCAGAGCAGGGCTGGTTTTGACATTCTGTATCATATCCTTAAAGAATAATAAGAAACACAAAGTATAGCTCATAATGTTAGTTAGTTCATGAAAGCAGTATTTTAAGCAAAGCTAAAATTTTTTAAAGCAGCCCACCTACTCTGAATTATTGTTGCAGCCAGCCTTTAGGAGCACTAAGTGTCATTTTGGCCACAGCACCTAAAATGTTTGTGAGAAGTGAGATCACACAAGATAATCTATTTCAGCAGAAAGACAGAATGTCCCTTTTCCCTTTTCTACTATTTTTCTGTGGTGAAGTGGCTTTGTTTCCAACCTTAGGTAAAGGTGTTTTTTACTAGCATGGTGAAAAGTCACCAGAAGAATGCCCTGTTGCCTGCGTGATGGTCAATCTCCTATACCATCAGAGACAGTCTAACAAAGCTTATGTTGTTTTGCTTGTAAATAGATATGGTGACGAAGGCAGACGAGATGTGGTTACTCCATTGCAGCTGTCAGTCATCAGCTGAAAGGTTTCAGATTTTAATTCCAGTCACATGAATATTTCAAAGCTTTTTTTGCTTCCTGCTTTTTCTTGCCTGCTTCTTTGCCTTATTTACCATCTCAGTCTTTCTGATTTATCCACTACTAAAGAGAATCCTGTTCAAAAAACTTCACCTTGTAGGGATATGATCATTTTCAAATATGACTTGTTTTGGAAGTGTCAGTGCTTGGTCATGCTTGCAATAAATGTGTTTTGTGGTGTTCACACCTGCTAGACATTCATTTCGTGGTCAGTTCCTGTAGCCACATGTCCACCTCTGAGCCTGGGGACAACCAGCAAAACTCATATAGAGTGCCACTATGCAAGAATATGATTGCCCTGGAAACAGTAATGTACAAGAGTGCTACTTAAAAAAATATCAATAGGCAGCTGCCTAATCTCCTAGGGAGCCAAAATTAATGTAATTTCAGCAGAATCCCGTATTTTCCTACTTACCTTCTTTGTCTTACCATCCCCATAACCCATTTCTTAACTCATTTCTGTGCATAATCACAGAATCACAAAATGGCTAAAGTTAGAAGGGACCTTTGGAGCTCATCTGGTCCAACCTGCTTGAGCTGAACAAGGGGCTGGACTAGACAGGCTTATAGTTGTTTGCCCAGGACCATGTCCAGATGGCTTTTGAAGATCTCCAAGAATGGAGACTCCATCATCTGTCTGGGTAACCTATGCTGGTGGTCAGCTACCCTACTGGTAAAGAAGTGTTTCCCGATGGTCATGCAGAATCTCATATTTCAATCAATGCTGGATAAACAGGAAGGATCACCTCCCACAGCCTGCTAGGCACACCCCTCCTCATGCAGCCCAGGTCCACCATTAGCTTTCTTTGCAACCAGAACACAGTGCTGGCCTATGTTCTACGTTCTATGGTATGGTTTTAGAGTTCTATGTTCTCGGTGTCCGCCAGAACCCCCAGGCCTTTTCTGCAAAGGTGATTTGCTGTCAGCCCCCACTATACTGGTTTTTGCACTGCTCACTCTCTCCTCTCCGGGTCCTGAACCCCACTGCCTTATAGTCACTGCAACCAAGCCTTCAGCCTTCACAACCTTTTCAGCCTTCACATTCCCAATAAGACCCACCTTGTTTATGAGTATCAGGTCACTTCTTCATTAGTTTTTCTATCAGTTGGGTCAGGAAGTTGTCATTGATGCCCTCCATGAACCTCCTGGATTGTTTATGTCCTGCTTGTTTTTTCTTCCCAGTACATATTAAGGTAATTAAAGTCCCCCAGGGCCTGGGGACGTTAGACTGCTCCTATCTGTTTGCAGGAGGCCTCACCCACTTGCTCTTCTTATTTTTTTTTTTCAGCCTAATACTGCAAATGAAAGAGGCTTCTAACCTAAAAAGCCATTGTAAGATATCTTAAAAGTTTGCCAGACCAGATGACTTGAAGTAGGACGGGTTTTGTCCGGCAGGTTTTGTCTGCATGTCCATTGTAGCTTCTGAGTTTGTCAGTCTTTCAATTTACTTGGAAGTTGAAATGTCTAAAGGGACTTGTTCTACCTTTGCATAATAGGAATTTTGCTGCTGAGTTTGTGTCTCATTTTCAGAATCAATGCTGTATGGTTCACAACTCAATGTGATGATCAGTCTGGTTTAAAGAGTAAACACTGTGTTACCAATTTTGTCCTTACCTTTGCATTGCAATAGTCCTAATCTTGGGATTTATTTTACAACATAGAAAGCTTTGTGACCAAGCATTTTATGGATCCTGAAAAGCTATTCAGGTGACATAGGGGTGACTTTAACACCACTTCAATGTACTACCTAGATATGCCTTATCTGGTAATTTATTACTCCTTTTCCAAACTGATACCAAATTTGCACTAAAGCTAATGAAAGTAGTTTACTTAAGAATGTCCTAAATACTGTCCAAGACCCAGGGTTGGTTAAAGTTTCAAAATCCTCCATCAATTAACTTGTTCCAGATTTCTGTTGCTGCTTCGTGTATTTTTTAGTTGCCTGAAATTACATCTATTTGGATGTCTAAATAACGATCTACTGACTACTGTCATTACAAAACTAGTTTGTCTCTGTCTCCCCTGTTGTCCTTTCAATGACAGGCAGAGCTTTGATTTGTTTCTAGGCAGAATTTATTGAATTTTTCCACTCTGAGTGGTCCTTTATGCACCCTATGAAAGAACTCCTATTCAAGCATGCTGCCTTGTTTTGTCACCTGTATACCTGTCTGGAAATGCAGTCATCCTCCTCAGATGAAATCTTATGATATCTCAATAATAAGAACAAAATGTAAGAAGTTTTTAACACAGCAAAAGGTCAGACTTCTTGTGCTAAGTCCATGCAAAGAAATATTTAAGGAGATGCAAGTGTCAAGCAGTGTTGAACAAGTGTGTACACTAATCAACCGTGCTCTTAAATTTTTCGTACACTTGCTGGTCAGTGCATGGTTGTGGATTTATCACATTCACTGCACGTGTCTGTGTGCTACTTGTATATGTGTATTATTTGTCTGAGGAAACCAGCAGTTTCAATGGTCAGAATGATCCAAGATGCACTTTTGTCTTTCTAACATCTAAAAATTCAGCAATAATTCAGAAAAAAAAAAAAATAATTGCAGGAAGCTATCTTTACAGTTTCCTACTCACTGAGGTATTTATAAAAAGCAGAAAAAAATATTGAGAAAAAGAACCTATACAATATTAAGAACCCCAGACTTAAGAGTCTTGATTTGGACTAAGCACTTTGGTACTAGATAATGCAAAAATATTGCAATTAAAAAGACAACATCTGAAAGAGCTTAAGGTTAAATGTAAGCTATGCATAAATAATTAAGTTCTCTCCTTGCTCTCTCTTGTCTGGTTAGAGTATCACATAATGACTGGACTTCATTCATATAGGAATACTGAGGTCTTTAGTTTCAGTTGCAGTTAATACTTATGAGGATAAAACTGGTGTTTAGTGAGACAAATGGCAGCTGCCTTAAGGAATGAAGTAATATTTTAAAACACTGATAACTTATGTCAATGTCTTTATGAAATTGCATTCGACATAAACTTGTCTGTAGCTAGAGACTGACATCATGAAGAGTAATTTCTTGTTAGTGACTTTATAACTAAGGAATGAGCTGGTAGTGCATCTTTGATCGCTGTTTCATAGTACCTAAACATAACTTAGACAAATTCTCAGATGCTCCATGGAAGCTAAGACATTGTTCACCTTTAACAAAGAAGTTATTCAGTGTTTGGCCCTTTGCAACATTGAGTGAAACACCAGCAAAACTCCACTATATAGTAAATTTACAATTGTGGCACACAGGGAATTTTTTACTGAGAGGTATTGAAGAGCTTTTCTGTTTTATAAAAAAGATCCTTTGAGACAATTGTTCTGGCCTAACCTGATACGTAATACAGTTATTGATATGCAGAGGAGGACTGCAAATATCTTCACTTGACATTTCCCCAATAGCCACATCAACTCGGTTACAGAAAGTTTCAGTGGCCCCTCAAGGCCCATTTTATTAGTTATGAGACATTAATCCTGGAAATGCACAGGCAGAAGCAGCTGACTCCCAGCCCATACCATTGACTTTATTGGGGGGTACTATGCTCTTTAAATGTCAAAAATAATTTCAAAGCAGTCCTTAAAGTTGTGTTTTAAAATCACTGCTTGTTTGGTTTTGTTTGTTTGTTTGTTTGTTTTACATTAAGATAAACCCTTATTTTAAAATGGTGTTTGACCACTCTCCATACCGTTTCACTCTGGAAGGAATGACTGGCAGTGTGGTCTGTGAAATAAGTAGTCTTGTCATGGCAGGCACCAATCAGAACATGTGGAGTAGGCAGAGAAGGTGACCTGATCTTCCAGCCTAGATCTCACCTTCTGTGCAAAATCAGAATGTGTAGTAAACTTGGGAAGATGTCTAAATTCTACTCTACCTCTGCAGCTTTATGATTACTTTGATATGGTGTGAAAGCCACATCGGAAATATAAAGTGGTGTGAGTGGAAGAACTCGGCAAAAAAAAAAAAAAGCTCTTGCTCTCAGTACAGACTATTGCACGAGCTGTGTTTCTGGATTATGTTCATTCCAGTGTGTGATAGATCCTGCCTAAAGGTGTATTCACATCTTTATTGCAGTTTTCAAAGACATATTGCAGCAGGAAACTAACTCGCCTAATCTTTTTTTAGGATGCAAAACATTAGTCTCTGATCATGCCTGTCTGTTCTGGAATTTTAGTCCTACTTATACTGGAATGCTTTTTCTTCCATTCTGCCATGATGCTAGATTCTGCCTTCATCACTCTGGACAGAAAATAATGTTCTGAACTGAAGAAACTGCTCAAATGGCGATGCTCTATGTGCAACTAATTAGAAATGAGACTTGAAGTTTTAATGCTACGTAAAGCTTTATTCTGGAGTCTGAATAGCAACTAAAAGGGAAATATATGTGAATATGGGAATTTTTTTTCTGCATAGGTGTATCTTATAATATCTAAAAAGCACACTTTTAGTTTATTGTTTAAGACAGTATGTATGTGTAACCTGGACAATGGAAACAAATCACAAAAATCTTCCATGACAAGAGTAAGTGGTTTGTTTCTTAACAAACAAATTAATATTTTATAAATTAATGACTGCTGGTGACTGCAGAACATGTTAATAATGCACACTGGGCACTCTAATTTCATATCCTCTGCCTCAACGGGTCTTTCAGCAGGTGCAGGTCGGAAGAGCAGACCAAAGCCAGACTAGAACTATTTACTTTACTTTGCTGACTGTTTGGACTGGATTGCAGCCACCAAACCATACGTCATCATCTTCTCCCTGTTACTGACCTCATTGTAAAAATTAGTCCTTTCAGCTGCTGGACCTAAACTCATTATTTCAAAATTTCAGCCAAGACATATAAAGGGACTTTATGAAAGTGGTGTTTGCTAGGCTAGAATAAGGTTTCCAAAACTAGGTGAATTCATCCAGAAAAATGTCTTAATAATGACTCTATTCATGGAAAAAAATAACAGTAGTCCTGGTTGGCTTGGCTGAGTTCTCCAGTTGCCTGTGTGTAGTGTGGAGGAGGGATTCTGCAGTATGTGCTCTTTAAAAAAAAAACTCTGTGTGCTGCCAGGGAGTGGAGGCACACTGAAGAATTGCTCTGCTACCCCATATCCATGTAGATTCTCTCCTCTTTCTACTCTTGACTCACCATCTTCTTGATTGGCCTTCTGTGGAGACTGAAAAGCCCTACCTCAGTGCTTTTTGGTGGTTTATGGCAGGTTATTGTCTTTTCTATGTTCCAGTCCTCAATAAAGAAATTCAGAACACTGTCTTCTTCCCTGAATGTAACAGCTATGTTTGATCAGAAGATTCAGTGAAAAAATGCTAAGAGATTTCATTTTCTCCTGAGAATTTTTAAGCTTTTATTGCTGGGTTGATTGTATTTTAGACCTTAGTTAATTACAGGATTTTCACACAAAATATGTAACTTGTTGGACCTCTCAAAGGGAGGTAAACAGAGTCATTGTTGAATTTCTCACATGTGGTGCAAAGATAAGCAACAGGCATGATGGATGACAGTACCAAATCCATGGGAAATGTTAATATCTGTCAAAAAATGAGACAAATATTATTTCAAAAGAGATAGAAAGGCTAAGCTGATTTAGACTGAGCAACAATGTGATTTGAGATCAGACTCATTCATGAAAATAGTTGATTACATTATTCTAGAACTGGCTCAACCTTTTTTGAGAACTACATTGTGCCTTAAGCTGTGTGGTGTAAGGAGTTTTCAAATAGCTGTCTGGCTTTTGTGTTCATATTTCCTCCACAACAGAAGCAAAACCAAAAATATTGGAAGGTTTATCATGTAAATTTACATGAATGTTTGAGATTCTGAACCAGTGCAAATATAAGGAATTAAAATCTGAATGTTAGTTTTGTCTTTCTAGAGACAACCCTCTACACTTAATCATGGAATAAATAGCATTAATTTGCGACTAGCAGATTAACAAACACTCTTTGCAAATATTAGAAAATTCTAAATCTTTAACTTTGTTCTCTCTTCCAGGGGGCTTAAAGTATGCTTCTGCCCTTTCCTTTCATACATAAATATGCATACATACATATATAAAAATGAGTTTTTTGAGACTACAATCTTTGACACTTCTGAGACTCTTACATGGGCTATAACAAAGTACAGAATGGAGAGGAGTGACATAAAGTGAATGGAAAGGTGAAGAGTGTGTGACGTAATGTTCTGAGGGTCACCACAGCAAAAACCAATCTGAATCTTGGAATACAAGGTTCAGTCTGATTTTGATAATTTTGTGGGCAGAATGGACCAATGCACTGAAGACCATAAACTTCAAGTCCCATTCTTCACCTGCTGGAAAGCAGCTCTGCGGAGAAGGATCCTGGGGTTCTGGTGGACAGTGAATTGACAATGAGGCAGCAATGTGCCCTTGTGGCCAAGAAGGAAAATGGTGTCCTGGGGTGCACTAAAAAGAGTGTGACCAGCAGGTGAAGGGAGGTTCTCTTCCCCCTCTATTCTGCCCTGGTAAGGCCACATCTGGAGTATTGTGTCCAGTTTTGGGTTCCTCAGTTCAAGAGAGACAGGGGACTACTGGAGAGAGTCCAATGGAGGGCTGCAAGGGTGATTAAGGGACTGGAGGCCCTTTTACGAGGAAAGGCTGAGAGCCCTGGGTCTGTTTAGCCTGGAGAAGAGAAGGTTGAGAAGGAATGTAATCGTTGTTTATAAATAGCTGAAGAGTGGGTGTCAGGAAGATAGAGCCAGAGTCTTTTCAGTGCTGCCCAGTGATAGGACAAGGGGTAACAAGCACAAAACAGAACACAGGAAGTTCCACCTCAACATGAGGAGAAACTTCTTTACTGTGAGGGTAATGGAGCCCTGGAACAGGTTGCCCTGGGAGGTTGTGGAGTCTCCTTCTCTGGAGACTTTCAAGACTCATCTGGATGCGTTCCTGTGTGATCTGCCATAGGTGAACCTGCTTTGGCAGGGGGCTTGGACTAGATGATCTGTAGAGGTCCCTTCCAAACCCTACTGTTCTGTGATTCTGTGAATGGATCTATATACACTATTCCCAGTGAAAAAAAATCTTAAACTTAATGGCAAAGGCAGAAGTCAGAGATATCCCTTCAAAGATGGATTAGGGAGCAGTTTGCCTTCTGGTTTGGTTATCATATCCATAGCAAAGTGTTCTTGGAAATGTTCTTGAAGCAGGTTGTACCAGATCCTGCTAGAGAAAGAGGCAGAGAGAAACAGATCACGTTTATAGTTGGCACATCACTCTAACCTGCTACAACAAGTGGTATTTTTTTGTACTAGCTTTTAGGAATGGGAATGTATAAATCTGTTACTTTCAAAGTAAACAACACACCAAGCTCAGAGATCACTTCTTGTGCTTCTGGGCTGCTTAGGATCTTCAGCTAGACAAAAGTTCTCCCTTAGGCTGCTGCAGCAAAACATAATTTCCTTAGAAGTAAGGGCAATCCTGTCCCAGCGAAAGGATGTTGCTGCAGTCTGCTAGTGACAGCACTTAGATTATTCAGATTAGGACATCTTGGCATTGGACTTGTTGGATGTACTTGGCTTTTGCTCTGTTAGCAGAATGTCTCTGAGCAGATTAAAAAGAAAAAAATATCCTGCTCGATTTGGTAATCACAATCATTATTTAAAAGGCTTGAGAGCCACCAACCCTGACACCTGACAACCCTTGAGCTGTCAGGTAAGTTTCTATTAGCTCACTGTGAGATGGGTCTTTTTTTGCCTCTCAGACTACCAAGTTTAGAACAAAGTACATGCAATACTTCGTGGAACCTGAAAAACAGAAATCTAAAACTTATTTGCTTGGGTGGTCAGTTGTAGTATTTCACTTCCATATTCAAATCTTTTTTGTTTCTGTTGGGTTTGGTTGCTTTTTAGCTATTACAGTAGCTAATGGATAACTGTAAAAGTCTTGGGCTCTGGAAGTATTGATTTTCCTGTTTAACTGCTTATTTGGGCATTTATCTAAAAGTGTATTTTAAGAGATATGGAGGAAATAAAAATTATTTCAGGTTGCCTATTTTACTAGAACACATCAGAGGATATTTTGTTCTGTATTCCATGTAAAAACATACTTTTTGCTGTCTTAGCAGAGTTTAACTGTGCTAGTAGCATATGCAGCTCGTGGAAAATATAATTCTTTGGAAGAACTTGCCTACATATTTTAGAGTCAGTAAATAGCTACCAAGCCATCATCTAATTAGATTAAAACTGCAGCCTTCTGGAAAGAATATTCTTCATACTTCTGTAAATATTCTTCATATCTCTGTATGAAGAATGCATGGGTATGTATCTGCCAAAGATTAAATCTGATAGCGATGTCTAAGCCAGTGTGATTTTTAGGCTAACCTTTCCAAAAGCAGTTCCATGGGTTAGTGTTTTATTTCTCACTTTTCTAATCATTATGTTGATGCATATAAAGAAGTTGACGGTGTGAAGGGAAAAACCAAGAATGTTTATTTTTAATTGAAGTTATGTGGAATAATTCACGTACCGCTATGCTGTGACTGTAAAGCTGAAATATATTTTCTATCTTTCCTCCCATCCATTCATGTTCCCTCTCATGCAGAAGGTGAAAAAGCAAATCATTAAAAGCAAATATTTGTTGAACTATATAGTGCAAGGTTACATGCAGATCTATTACGCAAAATTAAAAATCTGGAAGAAGCTTGAGATTATTTCTGTGAGAAAGCTGGTCTGGAGAAAATGATGCTTATTTATAGTAAGAAAAAACAATGAGAAAACCATAATTATTATGTTGAAAGCAATTAGTTTTGCTGAAGTTTTTTGGACATTTGCCCGTATGTAAGTTATGGAAGTCATTAAGTAAAATATGTATGCTGGCCTAATATAAGGAAAAGAACAAGTGGCATACCTGACTGATTTTGGTAAAGCTGGTTATTCAAATAAATTGAAGTAACGCATTTAATTAGTTATTATTTGTTTTTAAATTAATGCCTTCTGTCTACAAAAAAACCACCTATCCACTGACAAATCAAGCTTCTGCTACTAAAAAGAGCCAGCTATTTTCCTTATTAGTAGGAATTTCTAGCCTCCCACCCCACTCCCAAACCTTAAGAGCAAATTTAAGGTTAAGTATATAGCCTAAAAAACCAAAGTTGTTTCAAGCATTCTTTACACACCAGCCTTTTCAGAAGTGTTTGCTGCCAGCATGTAATCATAACTCACATAGTGCACAGGCAATAAGCAGTTTTATCTTTGTCACTTTTTAAGAAAAAATAACACTGCTTCTTAAAAAATGGATTCATAGGATCGTAGAATGTATTGTGTTGGAAGGGACCTAGGCCATCTAGTCCAACCCCCCTACAATAAGCAGGGACATCTCTAATGAGTTTTTTCTACCATCACTTAAGTGGAAAAGTCTACATTTTGGAGGCACAGACTCAGGATAGGATTCACATTGCTAAATTTTAGGTTAGACTGTATGCTAACTTCAGCATGGGTTACTATCTAACTTCTGTGTTCAGTCAATGCATAGTGCAGTTGCATTTATTCTAAGACAAGTGGTTTAGATTCTACGAATTTTTCATTTACCTTCAGTGATTACCCTACCTTGGTGCAAATCTATAATTTCCCTTAAAGGAGCTAATAGCTTGTTAAGGCAATCTGAGTTCGCAGACTTTGATTAAATTGTGTATTCTCTTGGTACACTTTTGGCAGTTGCTAATAAGCACAGCTCCAACTTAACTACAAATGTTTTTAATAGTAAATAAGTTAGCTAATAGGTATTTACTATTGCCTGGGAAGCCAAGTAGACAGCAGAGGTTTGTGAGTTTGCTACTGGACAGTGGACACTGCGGTGCATGGGGGTTCACCGAGAAAGCCATCTGCATGCTTGTTTCATCATAAATGAGGCAATTGGAGACTGGAAGATCTGTGAGACATCTACTGGGTAGACTGTCTGAGACTGGTTACCTGAGACGTCCTCAGTGTGTGTGTGTCTGCGTGTGCATGCGTCAGCAAAGGCGCTCTGTACCAGCAGTGGGAATGGGGCTGCAGCCTTGAGGGGTTGTATACCCAGACGCCAGCAGGTGGAGAGAACAGGTATCCAGGGGCTGTCACTGACTAGACTGAGAGTCTCAGGCCAGGTACTGGAGGGATCCAAACTGCTTATCTATCTCTATACACCTTTTCCACTGATGGACCTTCATCTTGACCCCAACCAGCCCAAGAGGGGAACAGGGTAAGGCTCCTGGTTTTGTTTGTCTGAGCACTGAGTGTGTCCTTATGTGTTGATCTTTGAACTGGCTGTATATATACACATACATGCGTTGCACCAGTACGCTTGGGGGGGTGTGTCTATGGAAAAGAAGTGCTCAGCCTGTCACCCTGGGGAAACAGAGCTGCAGTAACCTTGCCTGTATCTGTTGTGCTGATTCAGCCATCATCATTTTATGCTGCCATCAGTTGCCTGATCACACAGGCCAACACTGAACTCAGCAACATCCCCTCAGAAGTCTTTCAGACAGTCCTGCCATAGGTTCCTGGGGGCCCAGCTCCTCCGTTGCCCACCATGGTGCCAGCATCATCTGCTGGACACAACAGACAGAGATGGCTCCTTCAGTGGCCCTTGACATGGAAGGACACCACACAGAGAGAGCTCAGCAAGACACAACCAACCTCAACAGAAGCCACATCCTACAGGAAGGTCCTCTGACTAATGGGCTCATGGCTGATATAATCCCGGCCTTGCCCACCACCCCAACCAGGACCACCTGGGTGAGTGCAGAACCACAGAGACACAGGTGGGCCAGGTTCTGCCTTCTGAACATGAAGCCAATAGGAAAAACAAAACATTCTGCTAGGTTGTGACTCATTCACAGGTCAGCTCTAATTCAGGGCCCACAACTCAGGCCTCAGCACTTCAGTATCACACTATTTAATTCAGTAACCCCTCACACTCTACCTCTCAGCAACTGGCAGAGCACGGGTACTTGTACACTTACTATAATAGCATATCCCCAGCTAGAGTTATTTGGGTCATGTTAGCCTGCAGGTCTGTCTTCAGGAGGCAACAATCAGATAAACAACTCTTGAAATATCTGTGGTTCTGCTCATTTTATTTATTTATACAGACAGAATAATATTTTTTCCATTCACTCATCTCTCTCCTGCTTTCTCCCCTAATTCTTCAGTTTGCTTGTTTCATTGACAGTGAACAGAAAATAAAACAAATTATAAGCAAGATTAAATAAATAAATTAATTAAATTCATTGTTGATATATATTTTTTTAAAAAAAGATAATTCCAAGATGGAACTACAGAATCCACTCCAAAAATTAAAACCAAAGTAAAACAAAACAAACCTCTTGAAAGGAATTATTTTTCCTTGGAGTTGTTTCATTCCAGACATTAGGGTAATAAGTGGGTTGGGGTCCTCAGGCAAAGCTTCATCTTCTCTTCACACTACTCTTTGTAATGGTATTATACCATTCACTATATGATGTGTCTGTCTGTAGAAGAAAAACGTATAAAGGGAGGCTTTTTCCCCCCTTTGTTTTTAAAAAAATTCTGCAATATCACTCTGCTTAGGAAATATGAATACAAAGTTACTATAATTAACACTTATTCTGTACTTTCTTTGAAAATTGCAGTATAGTGATGTTTTTCCATCAGAACCATTTATATGAGCAAATAATCATAAAACTGAAAAAGCTGATTTAGGCATGGAAAGAGAAAGCTATAGTCTTCTACTTGGAAGAAAGACAGGCTAGGATTTGCACAGTTCATAATGAAACAAGATACTGTCTAAATAATCTTTCTCCCTTCCTAGAAAGCAGGGTTGGATATGTGTTATAAAGTCAAACAAGGATGTTTGCATGTTTTAATATTAATGAGGCTATTTTCTGTTTTGTTGTATAAAACCACTATATGTCAGAATACATCATCTGAACAACTAAATTGTGGGGAAAACCAACAATGTTCATACAGGCCAGTATCCTGGACAGGTAAACTGTCTTTAGTAAGTTAGCACCTATGCAAGCACAGAGACTTGTGGAACAAAAATCCTTGTTAATCATACAAAAATAAGTATAACCATACAAAGAAGACATACAGGTAAAATGGCTGAAAATGCAAAACAGAATATTTGCCTGGCAATTGAACACCTCCTGGTGATAAGATACTGGTTTTGGGTCCAAATTGCCATGCATCCACATATCAGACTACTCTAATGAAGAGGCATTCCCTTGCTTTTTTTTTTTCCCCTTGCTCGTATCAAGAGCTCCTGTGCAAAATATTATGACTCCCAACAGTAATAATCTACTAGGAGGTTCTCAAAGTACACTATGACCTTTTGTTCATACGCCTCTTCAGTTTTTTTAGTATTTCACAAATTTTTAAGATGAATGACTCTGTGAGGCAAGGAAATTCAAATGAACTGATTATAGTGTCCTCCTCAGACACTTCTGTCTACTGACACTATGAAAGATATGTTTCTGTTTCAGAGGATAATCTGATGATTACTAAGGCACCTATTGCATCCTTTAAGCCTCTCATTGACTTTTATATCATGTGTGCCAAGAGTAGCCCGCCGTAAGGGAAAATAAGGTTGGGAACTCATGTGTTCTGTGTAGGCTTTCTTTGCCTATTGTGGGTTAAATTTTTTTAACCCTGGAGAAATAATCTAGTGCTTATACAAAAAAAAGTCTAAAGAATGGCTTTCTTGTATATCGCTAGGAATCTTAGATTTGACTGAAATGAAAATTCATACAAGCATTTGAGAGACGCAACTGAAGATCTGCACCACGTAGTGTAGAATCAATATCCATCTGGAGAAGACCAGTGTGTTCTAGTCTGAGGTTAGAAATGGGACCTTTGGGGTGGGTACCCCATGTCAGGTGGGTAAGGGCCATTAAGGTCTAACACAGACTGTGGAATGTGAAATGGGTTTTTTACTGCTAAAAGGATCCCTTCAAGAGTGTATTTTGACATCAGTGGAACACTTAATACTGCACACTTGATACACCTATTCCATGAACAAATACCTAGATGGCTTTACTGCTTCAGGACTTTTATTTTTTATGTGCTTTTAATCATCTAACTGGGCATAAAATTTCCAGTGGGAGATGCAGAAAGTAGCTGAGTTTGTTCTGGGGAAAACTGAGCTATTGCAAGTGTAAGACAGTGCACTGAGGTGTTTCTAAGTGAGCTATGGACAACACAGTGCTGATCAGCCTAGGAAAGGGAAAATCTGGATAGAGGAGGTTGGCATACTCTGCACCCTCCCACTCTGGCTTGATCTGCCTCCCTTCCCTTCAGAAAGAATATGGTCCTTATGCCAGCCCTCACAAAACAGGAAGTCAATTACATAGCCCTGAATGGAGTTAGCTCTGAAGGAAGAAAGAAACTTCAGGAGCCTATTGAAGTGCTGGGGCCTAAGTTGTGGGCCTCAAGTTGGAGTTGACCTGTGAATGA
>VZZY01024384.1:16650-28018 GCA_013400335.1 Eurystomus gularis
CTGATGGCAGCATAAAATGATGACGGCTGAACCAGCACAACACTTATGAAGCTCAAATAGCACATGTAGGTGAGGGTTTCCTCTTTGTTTCCCCAAGCATACACCTGAATCAGTTAGCCTAAAAGCAAAGCAAGAGGACAATATCAGATTTAATGCTTGAAGTACTAAAAGAGGTGGTCCATGATGATAGTAGGACTTTTTTTTGACAATATGCTACTTCTACAATAGAATTTTTAGTTCCTCACCATACCTCACAAGTAGCTTGCAGTTCTAACTTAAAAATGCCTGATCCTGTAATAGATTATTCTGTGGGAATTATCTGAAAGGGAATTTGTCCAGAAGAAAAAGTAGAAGATTTTATTAAATCAATGCGATTTAATTGATTTATTAAGTCAATCTGAAAGGTCAAGTGTTTATCAATGTGGAGTAAGGCATTAATTTAATAGTATCATAGGAATATAGGCTCATTTAGGTTGAAAAAGACATTTAAGATCATTGAGTCCTACTGTAAATGTAACACTGCCAAGTCCACCAATAAACCACATCCCTGAATGCCATATCTACACGTGTGTTAAACACACCCGGGGATGGTAACTCAACCACTTCCCTGGGCAGCTTGTTCCAGTGCTTGATAAACCTTTTGGTGAAGAATTTTTTCCTAATATCCAATCTAAAATCACTGAGTTTAAATCAATCAATCAATCTTTTCCTAATCATCTCCTTTAAACAGTGTTTCAAACATGACAATGAATCAGAATATGATGTGAAAGACAAGGTAGCTAAGTAAAGCAGTAAGCATGCTTTGCAAATACTTTCATTAGAGTCCTGCAGACACTATATGGCTCTACTGACAGTAGTCTTCTCATATTGAATGTAGAATGAAATAAAACACTATGGAAGAGCTATGAAAAGCTCACAAGTCTTTTTTTTTTTTTTAATAAAAACAGGAAATATTTTAATGATGAAGTTCTCCTGCTGAGAACACTGATTGCTGTGGTATCCTACATCCTGCCCTTGTTTGTAGTGGAGCTTGTGAAGCAGAGTAGAGAATAGCATTGAGAGAAATCTGTTACCACAATAAAGCCTGGCTTCAGTTGTCTCCATTTGTTGTGATGCAGGCAAATTTCTGTCAGGGTAATGAAGGGCTCTGACAGGGAAACATGCAAAGGCAAAGAATAATCCTGCTCTAAGAACATGAAGATAGAGCAGAGTTATGAGAACAATAGGTCAGATCAGACAAACCTTGTACCACTTTGTTAAAGCAAAGCCAAGAAACCCACCACCGTATTGTGGGTTAATAATAAACTATTCATGTTCTCAGAGCCCTCTGACACCTGGCTGAAGCCAGGTATCTAAGTACAAATAGCACATACACTTCATAAAACCTATCTGGTTTTGGTACAGTATGTTCTGGCTGTACCCAAGGGTTGCTGTGTGTGCTCTTTGCAGGTGGGAATGCAGTGGCATTGCACTTAACACAGAGAGGAACCCCTTCCTTTACTTCTTTCTCTTTTTCTCCCTCATCGCTCACATATTTTTCAAACTTTGAAAGCAGAGGAGCTGAGGAGAGGGGATACCTTCTGTAATTGTACCAAAACCACTGATGTTTGTCTGTGTGCTTTTCTGGAAGAGAAAAGAAAGTTTGGGAAAGTAATTTCTTCCCAATATAGAAGTTGTATCTGTGTAAGAAGCTGCTCTAAAAAAAAAAGTTAAATAATTGAAAAAACCCCTGACGTTCCACTAGGAAAGTTTTTAAAAAACCCAACCCCACACTGAAATAAATCAAACTCATGTTATCAAATCAAGCAGTGATATTAGGGTAAAAAAAATGAAGCTGATCTGTACCAGTTATAGTATGCATGCTACTTTTCATTATAGATACTAGTCATAGCATGAAAAGTAATACCCACAAGTATTGTTGTAAGACAAGTAAGGTGCGATTTCTTTCAGCAACTGAAGGTTTAAAACAAAGTAGTTAATATTTGAGCAACTGTTTCAAAGTCTCTGTTTTATAGCTACTTATCTATCTACATATTTTTATATTACTGACTTTTAAAAAACTTCTTTAGCTGCACTTTTTCAGACAATAGAGGACTCTGGTCAAGGACAAAAATCTTTTAGCAGGGTGTCAAGGAAAGGTATAGGTGGAAATCAGCCCACAATTACATGAATTCTTGGATAACTGTCTTCCTTAATGCACAACAGCAAAATCCAAGGCTTATGACAGGGGTCCTCAAACTTTTTAAACAGGGGGCCTGTTCACTGTCCCTCAGACACTGTCGGGGGCCAGACTATAGTTTGGAAAGAAAGAACGAATTCCTATGCACACTGCACATATTTTATTTGTAGTAGTGCACAAAAAAACAGGAAAAAGAATGCCTTATCCGGCCCACAGGCTGTAGTTTGAGGATCCCGGGCTTATGATCTCTAGCACTGATAGCAGAGTGGTGCTTCAGTGCTTTCTATATTTTAGGCATGACTTCATTCATTTTAATTTCTTGAAATGCCCTTCACACAATGCTATTTACTTGGCTTTTCATCAGGGATATATGACAAGGGGAAAAGTTTAGATGAGGACTGCAATGGTGATCAAATTTGTATTTGGGGAATAATAAAAAACTTAGTCTTGCCCTGACATTCTTTTATGGAAAGAAGGAAATACTGTAGAAATTCTATAAATCAGGTGTTAGATTATCAGTTTAACAAATAAATGAACAATGTTTCTCTAACCATCACTTTAAGTTATATTCATTATGATCCATTGCTGCTGCTGCCACAGGGACCAACAATAAATGGATAATTTCCATAATTTTCTGCCTGAACAATGAGTAATTACTATATTTTGGGGGTTCCCTGTACTTGTCTATTTAGTAAGTGCTTGATATATTGCTGTATCTGATATGTGAAACATATATATGCAACCACTTTTAGATTTACCCAGTTGCTGGAATGTTTCTAAGTTGCTTTTAAATGAGTAACTTCATGCAATGGACTTTCATACTATAGGTATATCATTCCACCGACAATCCTGCTGGAAAAGGAAATTACAGATTAGAAAGGCACCCGTTTCTATAGTGAGGAACATACTCAGACGGGTTTGTTTAAAATTATTTGTGTTTCAGAAAGCTTCTCACTTTTACCTGCAACACCTATTTTGGGCAGAAAGAAGCCCTCTGAAACAGTGGAAAACTTTAACAAGGAGTTTTCCAGCTGCAGCATGCAATCCCCATTAAAGCAGTTGAATAAACAGACAGATGCTGAAGTTTGACTGGAGAGGGGATGCTCTCACATGAAAAATGAGTACTCAAGTTGATGGAAGGTTGCAACATCCAGCCCATGCTGTGGGCCAGCTGAGGACTTCTTGTGGCAAGATGTAGCAGTTCAATGTTGCATGCAATGCCATGCACAGTCATCACACCTTCTCTGGAAGGCTTCACAGAAGAGCAGACAGGTTTTGGGTAGCCAAGTAGGTACTGTAATTCAGTTTTACAGCTGAGGAAATAGGCTTTGGAAACCTAAGGGCTCTGCAGCTCATCGAGTGTCTCCTATTTTATCCTGAGTACACACAGAAAAAAGAATGGCTCATGCTTAACTACACACAATAGTAGTATGAAATTTGCATTGGAGGTGAGAATAAAAATCTTCTCCAGCTTTAATTGTGAACTCACCCTTAAAAGACCTGCTGTTATTCTATACAATTTGAAAGGCACTCACATTCCATTATTTTAAAAGTTTGCTGATAGACATGCATTTTACTCTTAAACTTGTCATATAGCTCCCGTCTGTATTTTGTGAACCCTCCTCCTCCCTATCCCCCCTCTTAAAAACAAACTTGAGAAGTGCTCTGTTCCTGTCAGTTTAGTCTGCTACTATGAGTCGAAAATTAAAGCTTGTACAGTCAAAGCTTCGGCAGCTCCAATGATTTTGCCTTTTCAGAAGATATTTTATTCTCCTTTTCATGCATTGACACAGACATGCCTTTCAGTTGCTTTTCAACTACAGCTGTGTGCACTTGTATTGATAAAAAATAAACTCGAGTGAAATTGACTAACACAGGGAAAGAGAGAAGTAAAAAGACATTTTCATATGGAAAACAAAAAAATGAAAGAAAAAGAAGAGAAGAGAAGAGTTTTTTTTAATAGGAAAGACCAATGCAAATATTTTCTCAAGTAAACAACAGTAGTCTGTAGAGAAGGCAGTCACGATTAATACTTGCAGTTATTGAATAGCTTTGATCTGTGAGATATTTATAATGTTTTCAGGGTACAAGGGAACTAAGTAAGTTTAAATATCTTTCTATTTTTATATAACATCTTACAAATTATATACAACTGACTGTCTCATAAAGTACTTGTATTGTGCCATTCCACAAATGTGTCATCCTAAATGCCTGCCAGAGTTTACCTGGGCTGATCACCCAGGCCACCTTGCTTATGCTTGTTGTTTCACCATGTATATATAGTTCCCTACCTCACTGTACGCAGCCTCACTGTTGTTTGCCCCTGTGGAAGGATGCTACTGTACAGCATACCTCACTCTGAGGACTGTTTGGAATGTGTTTGATGTCTTTAAAATGAGAATGCTTTCTTTTTGCTGAGTGCCTGACAGTGTTTCTATGCATTATATGTATTATATGCATATAAATGCAGACATCTCCTGCCATATGGCCAGGGCACTAGGGAAAAAGAAACAGAGCAGCCTCTGCAAATACACAGGGGACAGAACAAGGACAATCTCTGGCTAAATACTTTGTCAAAGATTCCTGCCTGGAGCCTGTTTTTTCCAGACCAGCCAAGAACAATAGGCTGTGGAGAGCAACAAGAAGAAGCAGTGGGGATTAGCATCTTAATTCACTTGAATGTGACAGTGGTCAAAAGAGATGTATCTAGCAAGTATTTGGATGGCTCTCAGTATACCTTGTCAGCTTGTCTGGACACAGATCTGTGGCTGGAAGAAGGAGATATTGCAGCAGCACCAGGAATATGTTAAAATAGGAATCTTCCATGATGACTTCTGGGGGCCAAACTCCCTCAACTACTATAAGGCACTTTGCTAGTTATTTTTTAAACATCTGTTTGGAGCACCTAATTAAAATAGGTCAAAGGATAGAGTAAGACAGGATAGGAGGCAAGGTACAGCTGAAGTAGCCAAAGATGCATGGGAAAGTTGTTACGGATGTGCAATTTTTTCACTGGACTTGATAGCTTGCTATGTGGTCAAATCTAGTACCCATCAATTTTCTCACCCTCCAGACTTAAACCAGGTGATTGTGGTGATGTTGAATTAAGCTGGTCCACTTACTAGTTGCCGCAAGCTAACTACACCAAGCTATGTCCCTTGGCCCTGTCTTGTTAAGGCAACTTGAGGTAGTTAGTCCTTGCCAGCAGGGAGTTCTGCTGATGTTCATTTCAATTATCTGGAAAAAGAGCCCATGGTGGAGTTTAATTAAACACTTCAGTGTTTAATTTTGCCTTGTGGTGTGATGGGCTGAATACTGCTGTGACAAACCACCTGGAGAGGAGGAGGGAACTAAGCTGTCACTGGTATGCAGCGTTTACCTGAAAGGGACACTTTGAGGCATTGTAGTCAGCTAAGCAGCGTGATAGCAGTAGATCAAGTCTCAAGGCTGTTGCTAGGAAGGTTGATAGCTTTATTCAAAGGCTGGTGATGTCCAGAGTCAAAAAGAAAGTAGTAAGAGGGTGAGTTATGGATGCCTTTGCACAGATGTGGACCTCATATTGTACTAATGCAACAAGTTGCCCTAAACTAGCTGTAGTCATTATTTGGTTAGGTGAAAGGGTGTACAGTGCTGAACACCATCTCCCTCATGATGTTCACAATGCAGTATGTCCTGTGTCAGACAGTGCTATGAAAGTTCATGATTCCCTCAGGGAACTGATACATTTTCCTCATCTTGTCTGTTTATCTCCCAGGTCACAGCAAAAAAATTATTTTCATCTGGGGAAGCATATTTCATACCATGCTGTAGTGTTTTTCTGCCAGATTTCCCTGCATTAACACTATAATGGTCTATATCTATGATCTAGACTTTCTAAAGAACCCTGTTGCCCTTCATGTGTCAAGAAAGAGAAGGGCTGTTCCTCAAGCATGTCTCAGCACTTTAGCAAAATATGATTTCTTATATTACTCTGGAATAATTCATTCTGGTAAATGCTTGAACAAGAAAAAGGGGGAGAAGTCTATGTAGAGGAGTTATATTGGAATGTGCTTCAGGAATGAGAAGGTAAATGGGATTGTCTTATGAACAGGCTGCACTCTTTTCTCATCATGCATCTTCAAGTAGAAAATTACGAAGCTTGTAAGAGTGTTCATTAATTCTGCATTAATTCTGTTATTAAAGTAACTGAAGTTCTGGTAATGGTTTTCCTATACTTTCTGAGCTTACGGAAAGTCAGAGGGAAATGCTTTGTTTAAAATTAGAGTTAAAGAATGGATCCTCACAGTTTATTGCCTCTGAATTGTGACACTCTATCCCTTGTACTCTTCACTTCATTTTTCTGAAGTGTTTTCAAGAAGCGATGCAGTTACATTCCTTTGTAAATGGAGATCTGATGGGATGAGTTCAGCTACAGAGAAGACCTGTTCTAGTTGTGACTGTTACTTTAAAAAGATTTTATTTTATTTTTCATTGGCAAGACTTAGTGTAACTGTAGGCATCTGGTAGACAAAAAGGTGGTCAAGATACATCTGTAGCTTGCCATCCCCTGTCCGTGGTTGCTCTAGAAAATGTTGCAGAAATTGATCTACAAAGGCTTTTTGATGGTTGTTTCTTTACTTTATTCCACCTCCCAGTGCTGACCATGATGTGCTGTCTTTGGTACTCTGGTACTTGGTTTGGTAGTAGAATCACTTGCAAAAGTAGTGGTCTAATTCCTCAGGCCATAGGCAGGAGTTGGGAACAAAAAGGGTGTGGTTTTCCACCCATCTTCTTAGATAACTCTGAGTTATGGTTCAGATACCTGATTTGCAAATGCTTGCATTCTGGTCAAATATGTCATATGACCAAACAAAGAATAGATGCCTTTAAAGGAGTCCAGTATCCTGGAAGGACTTTATGTGGAAGCATGGCCACTCTGCTAGATAGGTATAAGTAAGCTCTCCTCTGCTCAAAAGGGAATCTTCCTGCTGGAAAACTCTAGAACTTTGATCTTAAAAACTATCTCTGTATGTGAATATAAGGCACATCAGGACAAGCACATAAGATCTGATCTGTACAACACACTGGCTTTCTAGTCAGTTGCTTCAGTTCTCACATCTGCTGGCCACGGTCATGTAAGACAAGGAAAAGTGGATGGAAAACTTATTACCAGTGGGCATGAGGCCCACAGTGATGTTCACATAATGAAAAACAAGTTAACAATATACCAGCTTCTTCAATTGCTCTTGGTTATCTTTACCCCACAGTACCATTAACAAATGTCAGAGGAAAGTTAGCTTCTACAACTGACAGCAAGCTGAAGGGAAATAATCAAATGCCAAAACCAGCCCCTTGGAAAAGGAAAAAAAAAAAGTCCTAGAATCATTAACAAAGATCTTCAATATATAAAACAAAAAGTAATGCTAGCTATGTGTTTGAGTAAAGGACTGAGCTTTCCAATGACTTTAACGATGTTTCACTCTGTTTATATTTATTTCTTAGCAAGGAAGGAAGATGTTAAACTCTAGAGGAAGAAAATGGCTAAAACTTAATTCTATCATGAAAACTTTGCAGTAGATCTCTTACTATTCCAGATTATTACAGAGTTTTGAGATTGATTATAAGTTCTTATTTACAAGACTGATGCTTATTAAAGCAAGCATTGCATGCCAAATGCTCTAGAAGGTGGAATTCAAGATTAATGGTGATGTGCTTTGGTTCTAAACTTGACAAAAGCTTTTAGACAAAAGCACATGTACTTCTTCTTCTTTTTTTTTTTTTTCCTGGGGAGGACACCATTTTCATTTTTCTGTTATCCAGTCACATAACTAATATCCTGGTACAAGCACCAGAACTCCAGGGAGGTAGGTGGCATCCAGGTGGCTGGTCTGTTTCCCCTCAATATACTCTGCAAACTCTTTCAAGCCACTTATTTCTATGCATGTTACTTACTGTACCATGCTATTCTTGTAGCAGCAGAGCATCTGCAGCCTTGGTACCTCAGGCACTGTGTCACCCAACCCAGTCTTTTCTTTGAAACTGGAAAACTATTCTTAACTCATGTTGGAACACTTGGAGCCAGTTTCTTAGTTGCTTTCATCTTTGCAGCACTCAATTTGTGGCAAAAAATAAGCTAACATTTGAAAAAGGCTGTTGTCCTGGTTTGAGCTAGAAAAGAACTAATTCTGTTCAGTGATTTTTCTTCTCAGCTAAATCTCTTCAAACTAACTGCGCTTTCTGAAGTTAATGGTCTACTTTTGCAGCGTCTGCTTCTAGAAGCAATTATGCTTGAGGTTTATAGTTACTCCCAAGGACTGGTGTGCAGAAAGACTCTTGCTTATATGTGCTCCTGTGCAGACCAAAGTCACTGCTAAATCGTGTGTACCACGTGCAGAAAGTAAATGGCTGTACTTGTGGGGAGGAGCGGCCAGGACAGGTGACCCTAAACTGACCAGCAAGGTATTCCATCCCATGTACATCATATTCAGTATAAAGCTGTGGAATCGCAAGGGTCAGGCTCTCTCCTTCAATGGCTAATGTCCAAGGAAAACTCTGTTTTGCCTTCAATCCTGATCTATGCATTCTTGAATGCAGTTCCAGAATCCAGCTCCTGAATCTGGTTCCTGTTTGGTGCTGGGACTTCCCCAGTGTCTGTCCACAGCTTCAGTGGTGACAGTGATGTAATTGCCAGTAGGGAAGTTTGATTTTGTATCTGTTTTGTATATATTTGTATATATGTTTAATTTAGTTGTCATTATTTTCACTAAAGGTGTTTTTCATTTTCTGTTTCTCTTCCCTTTGAGAAGGGAGAGGGGTTAATAGAGACCATCTGTCATTTGTCTAGTGGCCAGCTCAGCTCTAACCCTTGACAGCTGTCCACCATGTAAAGGTGCTCTTTGTGAATACAGAGTCGGCATAGCTTATTTGAAGCCATCACTTACATTTATAGGGATAAAGGTGAGAGCTGTGCACCATAGCTCTTCCTCTCTGGCTAGCTCCATGGCAGCAACCCAAAAACCACTCCAATCTGTTCTGATCAGGAAAGAATAGCTATGTCCTGAAAGCAGTGAGCTTTAATGCACTTTTCTGATATGCTCCTTCTCTGCTACATTAGACTGCATCTCAGCACAGCAGAGAATCTGAGCTACAGTTAGTAACTGCCAAATGTTCCTTTTTTCCCCTCTATGCCATTTTTCAAATGCCACTGACACCCTCAAAACCCTCACCAAGGTGTTACTAAATTGTTAAATCCTATTTTTTGCCAGCAGGCCCCAGTCTAAGTGCTAATGCCATCCCACAGATAATGAGCTGTTAAGAGATGTATCTGATGTTTGAATTCCCAGGAGTGCTGCATCCCAGAGTTAAGAGTCTGAGCTGATACAGTCCAAACAAAAAGGATATATCTCCAAAAGGATAGTAAGTGCCTTAGACCACATGGTGTTCACTTGATCAAACCCTAAATTCTTCAAGGATATGCAAAGATTCATGTGTACTAAGGACCTAGTACACATTCAAAAGAGCTCAAAAAACTACAGTCATGAAGTTTATTTTGAAAAGATGACTCATTAAAGTTACATGTCAATGCAGTTAGGGAGATGTCTGATTTGTGAAATATATGCCCTGAGTTAGGTCACTTTCCCAAACTCACGTTGTAAAGATAGGAACATAAGAAGAGCCGAAATTGCACTCCTTTAAAGTCTGAATGTATTACATCAGCTTATATGCCTCTTTCTAAGAGGCATCTGCAGTCTTTCTTTAGGACAGGCAGATGGCATATCTAAGTCAGTGTAAAGTCTTTGTATTTCCTAGGTTCAAAAGGACATTTCAATCACCTGCTGTGCAAGATGGTGAGCATTTTAAAGTAAAATAGAAGCTCTGTTTTGGAGCTGAAATTTCTGTCACAGTTCAGCATGTGGTCTGTGTTACCTGTTTTATTGTGACCAGGGAGGTGCCCGAGATCTGATTTTCTGTGGAGGGCAGCCCGAGGTCCTCAGACCCTCAGGCTGCTTGAGTCTTGCCTAACATATGTAATATATTCAGCTTAAAGCACAGTCAGTGCCTTCCCCTGATGACCCCAACCTTTGTAATACTAGAGATATGCCAGTATGAAATGCTGTGGTATGCTCAACGTGTTCTTGCACTCTCCCTTGGGCATCTTCTTGAAAAGCAAAGACAGGCTAGATGGACTATATCTGACCTGGTCAAGCCATCTTGTCAAGGAGTCAGGAAGATTACTGTGATCCTTACCAGTCTGAGAGCGCTTGAACAGAGCGCTTTTATTGCCTAGCAATAAGTCTTAATCCTCCAGAAACACTGGAAAATAGAAAAGAAGAAAGTGTAATTGGAGTGGGGGAGAAAGTAAACGAGAGACAATTTGGCTCTGCTCTCAATGACAAGAAGACTTCCTTGGGGAGAAAGGTGGGTCAGAGAGTCCCAAATTATCTTTCTTCCACAGTTATTGGATGTAATGGGAGGTTCATTAGGAGCAGAGACCAGAATCTGGGGCTCTCTGTGCTCACTGGCAGTGGGCTAGGATGCTCATGGCAGTTCTTTTTTGGAGAATATGAACTTTTTATTCCTTTTGCACTTTTTGCACAGTGACTCGAGCTTACTGCATGTCATGCCCAATGACTAAAGCATGTCCTGTTGAGTTAGAGGGCTGAGTTCAAACTACAGTCCAACGCACCCAGAGTGTACATATCCCATATCCTAGGCAAGTCCTATATGCTATACCATTATGCAGAAAGCTGGCGATTGCTGCTTCCTCTCCAGCTCTATTAGATACGTTGGGTGGGGTTTTTTCTGTTCAGGATCAGGGCTCAGTACAGCCTTCTCTTCATAATGTTTGTAAGTCCCCATTATTCTTCTTCAAAATAAAAATTAAACTCATTAGTCAGTTAATAGAATTTCTAATGACTTTTTTTTTCCCTGGGTGACTGAATTAATATCCCACATCCTCAATACCTCCATTGCATAATGATGCTTCACATTCACAGAAGCAAAACTACTCACTGTACAAACATTCTGATAATGAGTGCTTCAGCTATAACATATACCTATAGACACAAGAGCAAGTTTGCTTGTTTACCTTTTATAGCTGCGTATGAATACTGAAGTATTTCATGCCTTGTCTTCCTCCCCTGCACTCAGAATTTTCCTGTACACAGTTGATCCTTCTGTATTTCTTGGCTGCCATACGCGAAATCTATA
>VZZY01024386.1:0-15446 GCA_013400335.1 Eurystomus gularis
TTCTATGATTCTATGAAAGGAACACAAAGAAGATTCCATTGGTCACAGAAGCAACCTGGATGCATCTGTCAAAGAATAATGGAGCGTTTCTCCAGGAAGAAAACAAAAACTAATGTAACTTTAAAGGTTAATAAGATTTTCTCTCAAAAAAAAAAATTAGTTTAGTGGTTTTTTTGTTTGTTTGGTTGGTAGTTTTTATGATGATTTCAGTAACATTCTTTTAATGTTTTATGTATCTAGATACTTTTTTTTTCTTTTGGTATAGAACTAGTAGCCTCCTAAAATTTAAATATTGCTTCTCACCTTCCTTAGTCTGTTCTAAAATGCCCATAGTGGTACTGAGAATGCTTTCTTGACAATTACTGTGATTTTCTTGAAAAATATGTCTAAATAAAGACTGTCATCATGTCTACAGAATCTGATGTATACTGTTCCAAACTGGAAAGAGAAAAGGTAGACTAGAAGAGGTAGAGTCTCAGTTTCTTCTCCTGTAATATTAGCAGAAAATAGAGAAATTTTTGTTTCCAGAAGTCTGCTTTCTTTAGGAAGTACTGTGTTCCATGTTTATTGAAGGAGAAATTTGTAAACTTCAGAAATCCAAACCTGGGTCCTTTAGATGTTCTGGACATTGTGCAACTCCTTTGCTGTAAAGTAGAGAAAAGAAATTCCAAACAAACAAGCAAAGCAAGTGAATATGTGTTTTCTTAGAGGAATTTTGTCCATCTTTCACCTTAATGCCTTCCAAATAAGATAAGAGTACTTCCTAGTACAGGAAGGATGGCATGCTCATTATAATAGAAAAATCTCACTGTTTCCGAGTCACTTTCTCCCATTTTTAGGCATTATGTGATGTCCCTAATGGAACACTGCACCACTACAGCTGCTTCTTGAACAGGAAGCAGTTGACAGCAGTAGGGTGTTGTTTTCTAATCACAAATGTTTTCTGTATATCTTAGAAAAAAAAAGTGTTTGAATAAGTCAGGTTGAAGGAGTACATTATTTTAAATCAATATAAACAATTCAAGGAGCAATCTATCCATCTGAGAAATGTAAAGTGAAAATAATGGTGGGAAAAGTAGGCAACTAAAAAAAAAACATATATAGTCAACCAGTGTTTTCTTCATAACACTTCATCTTAAAATCCTCCACAGCTATGTGAGGCTAGTGTTTTGAAGGTAGAGTGTAGTTCGGGAGATAATCCCATAAATTCATTTAGGTTGAGTAAGCATGCTCAATAGCTCTAATTGTCCTTACCTCGATTAGCACATGGTTTTGTTCAACAAGTGTTCAAGAGGATTTTCATTCCCTTTTATTATTTTTTTTTCTCTTTAATGACATTAGGATTTTTAGCTTTAAGATGCATTATTACTTTCTTTGTTATATAGACAATTAAGTGATGTTAATGCCACCTATACAAACACAGTTCCTCTTTGTGGGTGCTTAATCAATTTTTCCCTTTCCCTTTTCAGGTAGTTGCAAATCAAATATTTAGGGGAAAAATTTAGTTTCTTGTCTCCAGAAAGTAAATTATTTCCACTTTTAGAGTGAATTGTTTGAGACCAAGTAATTGATTTTAGATTACAGGGTGAAGACTTCATCCATAAGGTGAAGAGTTCAGTCACTGTTATTGTTGTCTGAAAGTTTAGTTTTTCTGTAGGTAAAAATATGACAAGAGGTTTGGTGTAAAAAAAAAGAAAAAAAAAGTATCGATCTCTTTGGAAAAACCAAGAGAAAATTTGAGTTTTGAAACGGTCTTCTCTTTTCTAGCTGTTGTTGGCTTGGAGAAATCCTTTTCATGTGGGTACTATGTCTAGTAGTGTACTACTAGAAACACTAGTAGTGTTTCTAACTTAGGAGCGATAACTTGGCATTTTACATGACACAATACCATAGAAAACCTGTAAGGAAAGTATTTTCACTTTTTTCACTGTTTTTCCTGAAAACTGCAAATTATGATTTCCAAGAACACAGTCACTACCATGATGACAAGAATTGAACTTATGTGTCAGTACTACGTAACACAAAACACACATTACTACATAACTGGCTCAGTTCTGTGTCTCATAAATACGCTGTTTTGTTGTTGTTGTTTTATAAAAATATTTTTTCTCAACTCTAGATGCCACTAAAATTCACATTCTCTGAACATTAGGGTACAAATTGATCATTGATTCTTTACAACCTTGCACACAATTGTGCGCTAAAAGAATAAAATGACTGGAGAAAGCAAACCTGAGACTGTTAGTCTGCAAGAGCAAAGCCTTTCTGGTGGTAAATATGGACCTTCAAATGTCTAGATGGGCTAGACTAAATCCATGGGTTTATTTCAATCTGATATTAAGAATAAATACCTTATGTATTTCTTAAAATGTGTGATCAGTTGTCATGGTTTAGAACCAGCCAGGAGCTGAGCACCATATGGCCACTTGCTCACCATCCTTTCCACTGCTTGAATGAGATGGAGAAGAGGGAGATAAAGGCAAAACCCCATGGGTTGAGATAAGGAGAATTTAATACAGCAACACAAACGGAGAAGTAAACAACAGTAATAACAATAATTAAACAGTATATAAAGCAAGTGATATAAACTGCTCCCACCTGATGGTGCTTCCTCAGACGAATCGCACCCAGCCCTGCCCCCACCCTTATATAGCAGACATGACATCAGTATGGTCCCAGATACCCCATTGGGTGTCTTGGTTGTCTATCTGGCTCCTTCCCGGCTTCTGGTAAAAATTAACTGTCCTAGCCGAACCAGGACACAAGTACAGATCTGTATAGTACTGAAACTGTGGATCTTAAAGCATAGTAGAGAAGAAAACATCAGATTTCAGAGTTGTGAACAAATACATGAATAACAAAGATGCCAAATTAGTAGGAGCCCCTAAAATATTGAAAACAAACAACCAACCAACAAAGCCAACCAACCAAAATGAGGAGAAAAGTAATATAAATAAGTAGTCTGAAAGAATTTGCCATTTGCTCAAGTCTCAGCCAACACCATAAAATTAATAAATCTGCTAAATTACCTAATCTAGCAATACAGATGTAAGGATTTATGTGAGAGACTACAAATGTATTTCAAATGTATACTCTTGCTCCGTAAAACAACACCTTTGAAGACATCTACTTACTTAATGTATCTGAAAAAGAAAAAGAAAGATGTCAGTATGAAAGAAAACATCTGTTTTGTTACCGTTTTTCACCCAAACATTGATTAAAAGATAGGTCATTCCAGCAGGAGTTATTTTTACCATTGTCACTCCATTATCTCATTTTCAACGTACCATGAAAATGTTGTAGCACTCAGATGAAAATAGCCCTTGGATGAAGAGACATCAATTCAGCTTGAACCTTGCAAGTGTCAAAAATTGTTATCAAAAGGAGCAATATGAAAAATTCTTTAGGATTGCATTATATTAGCATTTTAAAAAGTAATACAAAGCCCAAAAGTCAAGGCCACTTTGACTTATAAATATTTATAAATTGAGATGTGGCCTTAATAGTAGCAGCATGATTATTTTAATTTGTGAACCTGAAATACACAGTCTCTTATCTGTTAAAGAATCTTACATAATAATGTAATATAAGCCATCCCTTGCATCTTGTTGTGAATGCTGGATGCCTTGTTTTAGATTCTGTAGCATGCATTAGCTTTCATTTGTTCAAACTCAAGCTTTTTTTTTGAGAAACACTGAATTAAGACTTAGAATTACTGTCAAAAATTAGTGTCCTGACTTCTTTCTGACTTGCTACATGGCTGGCTTATTGGTATGAACAAAGCTCCAATTAATCCTTTTTAGTTGTTTTTAACTTCTGTTTTGTCTTTGTCTGCCTTGTACTACTTTCATTTGAATACTGTCTTCCTTTTTTTTTTCCACATTGCATTAAGGTTTCATATGATACAATAATCTTAAAGTCCTGGATTCACTTAGCTTTGCTATTCTTGTGTACCCTTCAGGCAAGCTGTGCTCTGTGTTCTGTTGCTTTCTTTTAAAATATCTTGATTGTGTTGGTACAGATATACAATTTTTTTTAAGTAAGGTGTAACTCACAGGATGATTGAGATACGAGTTTTCCAAAGTGAAGCTGAGAAGTTCAGTATTAATGAAGCTAAAACTGCAAAGGGAAATCTGTTTCTACAAATATCTGGTATTTTCTTTTAAGTTAATAAAGTTCTCAATAATAAAAAAAAACTTTGTAATAGTATTGTGGGTTTTTTTCCCCCAAGGATCTGATAACCCATGTTTTCTATTTCAATATCTATATTCAATATCTATTTCTATATCAATAAAAGCTTACAATTAATAAACATTTTCTGAGAAAACTTATACCATTCTAACAATGATAGTGACTGTAGTAGTTTGTCTCCAATTTCTCTTTATAACATGCACTACTTCTTCACTGCTTACAAACTCCCCATGCACTTCTCAAAATGTGTCATGAGTGTTAAGAGGCATCTCTGGGCTATTCCTCCTGAATTTTACATGGTTCTAGAAATAAAATCAGAACATAATAACCCTAATTTTAAAAAATCTTTTTTTTTAAAGCTCTCAGTAAATCAAACATTATGATGACATGCAAGAGTGGGAGGTATGACAATTCAATAGCTACTCTTGCTACATTTAACATATAATATTGTTCTTTCTGTAGAATCTAAATGACTACATTTCAGACTCTTGAAAGTCCATGGTAAACACTATTGGCACATTTTATTTTCAGAATTTGCAAAATCATAGTTACATACATATCTGTTGAAAATTTGCTAAGGATTGCCTGATAGGAACATTTGTATATAGTGCCCTATTTATGAGCTTCCTTGCTGACTGCATTTTAAGAAAATGTCTCCCTGAACAGATGACATTCAGTTTTCTAATTCGCTTTTAATAAGGCAATCCTTTCCAGAGATTTATTTGCTTAAGATAATGAGGTAGGATTACAAAGGAATTAACTACAATGCTATTAAGGTTTTTTTTTCCTTGGGTCTAGCCTTACGCTTTCAGTTTGAAAGTAAGCTGAGATTTATTTTTCTTAGGCTACACAACAAATTCAAGACCAGAAGGCAAAAAGGCAGCTGAGGTTGCAATTCTTTGGAAGAATTAAGACATTAATGTCTTTGAGGTATGTTTGTCTTGGAAATGCTATTAATTATTTATTAATCTCTCTGCTATGTATAAGGTTAGTGGTGAGTGCTTTTGAACATGAGTGGCTTTTTCACATCTTCAAATGTAACTCATTTTGAAAGGAAACTGCAAAATATACTTTTTTGTCTCTCTTTTTTGATAAGCATGGGGACTTCGTTATAAATCTGCATCTCTTTTATCTGGCACTATCTTTCTGTCTAGAAAATTAGATATAGCCAGTTGCAAAACTAAAAAGCCTAGACATTCTGTGTTCTTTCTGACTTCACAGTTAAAGCTTTCTTCATGTGCCATAGTTAGTGTAAAAAATTTCCAAATAAGAATGTTCTAGAAAAAGCTGTGAACACTTTCCATTTTGTAAGCAATGTAGATTGCTATAAGTAGGTGCAAGAAATATTTTATCAGCTAGATGTATAGAAAAGTGTAATACAGAAATAAGTTACAAGTAGCTCAGCAGGGGAGACAATAGTAAGTTATCAGTAGATAGACTGAGTAATAGAGGATATGCTAAGGAAATTCATCACTACCTTTCCACAGGTTTTAAAATAGCCTATTTAACACTGTTTCACAGTTACAAAAATTGTTGGAGCTAAGTAAGTTGGATTCCAGTTTTGTAAATGTATCAGAAAAGCTTATGGGCTACCAAAGAAGTGGGGGCCCAGAAAGCAATATTTCTATCACACTTGGGAAATATTTGTTTTTAGGTTAGCTTTTCTAAAACTCCTTCTAATTCCAGTTTTCCCTTTCCGTCAATAAATTGAGTTTCAAAAACCAAGGTTTTTTTTCTTTTAGAGGAGGTATTTTCTCACAATAATACTCAAATTTAGCTGTCTTTGATTACTTCTTTCCTCACCTGAAGCTCTCTTCTTTTTGCAGGAGAGGTATGTCTAGCAGCACAGGCTGTTGTCTTTTCTACATTCCTATCACATCTGTGCAATTTTGTTCATGCTTGACTTGATAGAAAGACCATGTAGAAGCTCTGGCTAACGACACAGCCATTTCATGGCTTGTTAAGTAATGCAAGCCTATAGGGCGATACATAGATTTAGTGTAAAAATATATTTTCCGTTAAAAAGAAAGAAGTGTTAGCTTCCTACTCCCTCAAAGGCTATGTTTATTCCTGCTTTTTTTTTAAAGCTACCTACCTTCCCAACACCATTGACCTCTAGGATTTTTTCCTTTTCCTTTGCTTTAGATGTTTAATAAGAGTTTTGCAGCCTTTGGGCTTCATAAGTGTAGTTCTGTAAACTACCTTTGTAGAATATTATTCACAGTGAAAACATTCAGAGCACCTTTTTTACCTCCTAGCCTTTGTAATCACAAATATCTCTCTTTTAATATCAGTCTTGGAGAACCAGTATTTGAAATACTGTAATAAACGACACGAGAAAAATCAGCAAATACATTTTCACATTTAACCTCTTATCTGACAGCATACCTAAATTTTATATTGGAAGAAGGTATTTTAAACTGTTGTTGAACTTTGTGGTGGCTCTACACATGTGTGAGTGACATCTGAGAACAATGTTTTTTGATAAATGAAAAAATCTCCATTGCCTTTTCATTACTTCCATTGAGATATATACTTGTTCCTCAGGTCACAATTTGTCTTGCAAGTTGTATTTGATTTGTAGCCTAAGGATGGAAGCTCATAGTATCAGTGTAAATACATGTAGGTTTCAGAAGCATGGTAAGGCAATATTTTTATATTCAGCAATTAGAAAAAATGTTTAAAGGAAAAAGATCTTATTTTACTGGGTCTGCTGAAGCAAGATACCAAGTAAAATATTTAATAATATTTAATCAATATGCTTTAGCTTCATGTGTGTTTGTGAAGTTGATGTATTTTTCCCTCAACATTCTTATGCAGTTTTTGTTATTATATAATTCTTTAAGCCTTTCTAAAATCTTCAACTTCTCACAACCGTGTAGATACAATTGTAAAGCACCAGGAAAAATGTAACATATATAAGGAAAAAAAAAAAAGAAAAATGTGTCTGCCCTTTCTCTTTCAGTCTGCCAGATTATATAGATTTTGAGTGGATTATTTAATCTGCAGTTCAACATTTCTGACACTCCACAGAACGGTGTTATGGTCAGGTTACCCAAGTGGCTTCAAGTTACTTGGTAATGGTAGTTTCCATGGTAAACATAGTCCTTAGTGGCAGAGAGGACTCTGGCTTTCCCGTATGAGAGCCTTTATGTTATATAATAGAGTGAGGACGAGATAATTTTTGTAGCCGAGAATTGTTTTTCATATCTGTATCTGTATCATCTATATCTAGCTCCATATCCTGCCTTAGAGTCTTCACATTAGACTTGAAAAAGTGATTTTATGTTTATCTGAGGTTGTACTTTAATATTTCCTCCTGGTGATGTAGACCTTCTTTAGCAAAGAGTGCAAGGAACTACTAAAAATGTTCACATGGATGCTTTTGATAAAGTCTGCCTTTCAGATTTAATGCATCTTAATGAAACAAGTAAGTGGAAACTTGCAAATGCATTTAAACCATTCTTGTTCCTAATTAACTTGAAGTATATGTTACTGTTGGCTTGCAGAGGCTCTGTATCAGATGTTGAGTGAAACTTTTATATGTAGTTTATGTATCTATGTTAGTTTACTCCATGAATAATACTCCAACTTACATCGTCTTTTCAAGGTGCTTAGAAAACATAATGTGTGTTCTGAAATGTAAAGCTCAGAGACTCTCTGAACCCTTAGGCTCCTCTTTGTGTGATGATTTTTGATATCCTGACAACTGTTAGAGCACAACTTGTGGGGAATGGAAAAAAACTTGCAAAGCCAAGACTTTAATTTTGCTTCTCTGATTTGGAATGAAGTTAGCTGATCTTCCCAGTGGTCCTGTGCAAATATTGTATTTATATAAGTTTATACACATATGAAGCATGTGTACTGTTTTGCTATAGTACAAAATGTATACTGCATTCTTTTGATGTACTAATCTTTTAAAAATTAATACATTAAAATAGTTTATACATGGAGCAAGTTTTGATAACCTTCTGTGTGTCTTAGTGAAAGCCTGACTTGATAAATGCAAATGGAAGTTTCAGATCTACCTTATCACAGTTATATATTTGTGATAGGACTAAAGAAACTCTCATCCTTCTTGGAAGGTTGAAGTGCAAAACTGACACTCAGTGTTGCTGGATACTGGCCTCACTTTTCAAGATATAAACTGAGAAATTAATCGCATAAAGAAATGGGCTTAGTCAACATTGGATTTTAGCCTCCCTTAGTACTGAGAGAATAATTAGCATTTTATTTCCCTGAAAATTCAGAAATATTGCAGAATGTTTTGAAGTGTTGAGTCAAATTAAGTTGAAAAATATTTTAAAGCAGGAGGTTGATTGAAGCTTACAAAAAACAGCCAACTTTAAATATAAGCTAATGAAATATTCTGAGTTTTTCAAGGTTTTCTACTCTGCTAGTCATTTAAAAAAAAAAGAGATAATATTGAAAAAATATTTCACATTTCTGGCTTCAAAATCAGTATAACCAGATCAATATTTTGCTCAGCTTTAAGAGGATTTAATTACACTTGTACTAATGATGTAAAAGGCAGAAGCAGTTTACCAGAAATTTATCACCCTGTATGTCTTCAAAAAAGAAAAAATAGTTTGGAATCATATTTGTAAGCAGAAATTTGTATTGATAAGCAGAAATTTGTATTGGTTTAATTGCATAAAAAACACAATACAAACTGTTCTCGGAAGTAATGAAAACAGTAGCTATTCAACCATCTCATCTGAACATGTTAGTAAGATTTCAAGGTGAATTTCTAAACACAAGATCAAAACTTCAGAGTAAAAGGCCGGTCATCATTTTGGACAATTTGGACTAGAAGCTGATTCAGTTGAAACCTGTCTGTAGTTTTCTTTTGTGCAATGATTCTTGTTTAAAAGTACAAAATGTAGATATTTTGTATGTCTTTTTCTAAATCAATCTCAGCTTCAGGTAGCCTGTGTGCTTCCTTTTGGGTTCATAAAGATACTCATCCGCTTGCTTTCCTGTGTGAATTTGGTGGCACGTACTTTTTACCCTAGGACTAGAGCAGTAAAACTACAGCTAAGGATTGCATGTGGAATATAACAGTGTCCTCACAGGAATCAGAAAGTAGGGGAAGAATTAACTATTTATCACTTCTGTTGAAGGAAGTAGGTTAAGATTCCTAATTGAAATGGCCAAGCTGCCAACCTGCTTGTGTGGAGGAGGCGTATCTGCATGCCAGGGCAGCAGGCACAGGGTGACCACAGGCCGGCGGGGCCCTACCCTCCCCTTCTCCACTTCCTGGCAGGCATAGTACCACCACTCAGGTAGCTCCTGAGATCAGGGGAAGGTGAACTAGGGCCCTGGCACTTGTCAATGGTGCGCGGCTGTGGTGGGGCTCTGCTGCAGAAGCCACCACCTCTGAAGCAGATTCAGGGTGAAAGGTGGGTTTGTTTCTTGCATACAAAGCATGCGCTGGGTGTGATCTAATCCGGGGGGGGGGGCGGGGGCGGGGTGTCATTCATTTTGTATTCTGGAGTTTGATTACAATTGGCTAGTTCTGTCGCCTGCTAACCTGCTACTTGTATTTGCATAGTGCTTGATTTTGTTTATAAGAATGTATTTAAACTGTAACAGATCCATAAAGACACTGAAATTAAGATTTCTGCATCCAGTTTCCCTCGGATCTATATAAGTAAAAATGGTTATTGTTTTTGCCTTCTCCAGCAAAATTCTAGTAAGTGAACAAAAATACATAAACGTCTTTTTTTTTTTTTTTTTTTTCAGAATACATGGGAGCACAGCTTAACAAATGTCACTAACAACACTTGAAAACTAGGACTTACAAATGCACAAGTGTCAGTTTTTACCCTACATTTTATTATTTCTGTATTCTGTTAATTCTTTGGGGCTGCTGGCAATATGAATTACTTTTCCCAACAAATATTTGACTATCCTTGTGTTTTTTGACTCCTGCTTCTTGCAGTTATGTTTTGTTTTGTTTTGTTTTTTTATCAGAGTATCCTTATGAAACAGCTAAATACTGCAGTATAACTTTTTCAAAATATGGATTAAGAAGAACATATTTTTGGCAGAAAAAGAGTAATTGGTATTTCTGTGTCTCACAGCGAAAGGAGCTTAGTATTAAAACACAGTCATATATGCTTAAATTACCCTGTAAGTTTGCCTTAATAGGAGTATAGACTAGCTTTATTTCTTTCAAATACTCTAAAATGACAATGTCCAGATTTGGCCCGTACCTATTGGAATTTTTTCTGCTTATTTTTAATTGATCAGTTTTTGCACTCTGAATCTGATCAGTCCCTGCTTTTGAGATAACGTTCCAGCCATTTATAGATAGCACACAATTCATTTGAGGGAAAAAGGGGAAAACCAGGAAGGAAGTACGTGCAATATACAGAGCATCTCTCTATGTTCTGTATTCTGTGTCAATTTTAATGGATCTGTAATAGGTCACAGGACTGATTGATATCAGCACTTAGCTTCCTGGGTGACATCACCCTCTACTTCATTCTCTAATGGGGATTAAGATGTTGACACACAGAAAATTCTACTTCCTGGACAGAGAAAAGTAACTAATTAAACCAGTTGTAGACTTGACGCTGAATTATTTACCAGTATAGCAAGGAATTTGAGACTAACAGGAAGGAAGACAACAGATACACTTGAAGCTTGTATGTGTGAAGGAGCTTGAATTAAAGAAACAATGACAGGACCAGGCTGGGACAGGAATAATCATGAGTCAAATTATGGTGCATTTCAAAACCTCATGCAGAAAAAGTAAGAAAAAAATACTGGCAAAATGCTTTGAAATTAAGCAAGAAGATGACTACTATAATGCATGGCCAAATGCACAGAGATCTTAGCGTGAGAGCAGTGAGTGCTCAAAGAGCATGCTATTCAGAGAGAGATTATCAGATGAAAAAAAAAAAACATGAGAAGGGTGCCTTATACATATTCCTGAATATAAAAAGCACATAAATGCAGCAAAAGACATGGTTTAGAATGGTGCTTCTTAATTTAAAATTATCTGCCACTTTCCAGACTGAACATACAAGGTTGTTTCTGTGTAAAACTGTGCAACCCAGTAGTAACTTTTAACTCATCTTTATGAAATGTATTACAACTGAGTTGCAGTATAGTGGAGCTCAAAGAGTTTAATGCTATTGTTAGTACTTTTTATAATTTTGCTGTCAGGGAGCCTACTGCTTTTTTCAGACTTTGTTTTACTCTTTGCAGATAATACAACGGACTACTTAAAAACGTGACTTTTGAGATTTAGGATTATTGTTGTTAGAATAATGAAAAACTGAGGAAGTGTATTTTTCTGATATTGCATGTTAACATATATTTGTCCTTGAGAGAGACTGCTGGTATATGATGACCTTTACTTAAGAGAGGACTACAAGGAACCAGGTCAGACACAGCTTTAAGAATTAAATCTGATTGTAGGAGCAGAATGCAGCAGCACAAAAAATGCCTAGCTATGAGAACAGAAGAAAATAAATTTGTTAAGTTTTGTGGTGGGTGATTACTGGTGCAAGGACTGAGCCTCAGAAATGTCTGTTACAATTGTGAGCTGGAACTTAGTTTATGTGTGCTATGTGTAAAAGGTTTGCTATCTTTTTGGTATTCTTTACTGCAGGTGGAGAGAATCCTGATACATACATCTGCGGTAAGTAACAGTTAAATATTGCATGTATGTTTTCAGGTAAATTAGGAAAGATGGTGGAAATAACATTTTGATGCTGTTTCATACAGGCTTTCATCTCATGTATCTCTTTGCCATTTGTAATTTCTGAGCTTCATTAAATGTACTGACATTTTGCTTTAACAGTTGTGTTAGTTTTCAAGTTATTTCTGTTGAGAGGTCTTAAGTGTCAGGTTTGTTGTAGGAAGTAGTGTGGAAAGAAATCCTGCCACAGTGCTCCTGACAAAGTGAAAATCAAATACAGAGGCTTGATTTAAAACTAAGAGCAGGCTTAATTCAAGTCTGCAAACTTGTCCTGGGTTCAGCTAAGATAGAGTTAATTTTCACAAGAATCTGGGGGGAAACACAGCCCAGAGAGCTGACCTGAACAAGTCACTAGGATATTCAATACCATATGACATCAGGCTCAGTATATAAACTGGGGGAACTGGCAGTGATGCACAGATTAACCCGATAAGACTCACAGCTAAGTTTATCAAGCAGATATTCTTTATTACAGCACTGGGTGGGTAGGGGATCTTTCTGCCAAATACCCACACCTTGCACTACAAGCAGTTGGTTATTATAGACATACATATGTACACACATATACATTAGGCTTTTCTAGAAGGGGCTAGGCTTTCCCCACCACTGTACTTTTGGCTCCTGTTGGATTTGGCAACCCCAGGGGTTCCAGCCAGTTAGCATCTTGTGCAGACACATATCTCCCTTATCTTCAAGGCCATTCCGCTCCCCTGTGGTTTCCCTGTTCCTTTGTCTCTCAGCACAGCTGGGGTGGGGGTATACTCTGTAGCCCTATTTACATTTCCTTCCATCAGCTGGGAGCGGGAGAAGGATCATAGCTCTGGAATAGTTTGAGCATTGGGTTCTGGATGGTGAGACGTTGAATTATGCATCACTTGATTTATATATTTTTTAATTAGTATTATTGTTGTTATTCTTCCACTCCTTGTGTTGTCCTATTAAACTGTCCTTATCTCAACTCCCGAGTTTTTATCTTTTTCTTCTGATTCTCGTCCACATCCCATCTGGGAGGTGGTGGGGAGGAGTGGGTGAGCAACCGTGTGCTGCTTCGTTGCTAGGTGGGCCTAAACCATGACAAAGCTCTAAACCAAAGTGATACAGAAGCTGTAATGAACAAAATGAATGGCTTACTGGCATCTGATCTGAGAGAGGAGGAAGCGGGAACTGGATAGAAAGTGTGTCTCAGAGATTTAAAACAAATGTCTGCATTTGTTTGACTGTTAAGTCTGGAGTCATCAGAATCACTTTTTTTCCCCCAAGTCTCTCCTTTCATGCTCACCTTTAAATTAAGACTGAATTCTATGTTAGCCCATGGCTCAAAAACAAATCTGAATGCATCAAATGTTGTGAGTTAGAGTTTTCCTCAAATAGATGGCGAGAAAGCAGAAATAAAACACCCATCTTCACAAAACAGTCTTTTCTAAAATTACGTGTGTTTCTGAGTAATATGTTTGTCTAGAAATCATTGTTATTAAAAAAAAAAAAAAAGTAATGCCCTCGACAAACCCTCTTATTGGTCGTTAGCCAGAGGTTTTATGTTACTTGCTTCCAGAGTTAAAATTGTGAGCAGAAATTGAGTTGTGAGTGAGAAGATAGCTGCTGGCCAGAATTTCTAGCCATACAGTAGTTTGAATTAATAAAACAGAGATAAGCTTGAAACTTCATACAGTCTAATGAGATTAATATAAATATTTGGACATTTCTATTTTACATTGTCTGTGAAGAGTTTGACTGGTACGTCATTTTCACAAGAAGGACTAGATAAGTGTCAACATTAGTTCAATTCCTATGGCTTTCAGGAGTATTCAGGATCACTTTACAAATCTCTCTCCCCCCAAAAAAGAAGACAAAACCAAAAACCAAACCAAAGATAAACCAACAAAAAAACCCCCTGATGTTATTCTTAAATCTTTAAAACTTGTGGATGTGAAGATGTCTCACTCCCACTACTCACCTTCCTTCCCTCTTGAAGTACATGTGTGGGCTAATGGAAGAATCATTGATCTTTGACAACCACCAGTTGAGCTGGTCTGCTCAGGCAACATTTTACTCTTCTATTACAAATCTTTTTATTAAGGAGACTTGATACCAGGGTTTCAGAAATAAATGAAGCAGTCTGTAACTTTCAGTTTCGCTGCAGACGAATGCAGGTATTTTTGTCTGTACGTGCTTGTCACTTTTTTAACCACCTTCTACAACAGTGGTTCCCAACCTATTTTTAAAGGAGTCTTCACTACCCCCTTCCTGAACTCCAGGCTCATCAGCAGCCCCTCTTCCTTCCCACTTTGTAAGGACTTTTTCTGATACCCCCACCTTTGCTTGCTTCTACTGACATTTCTTCATTGTGTCCTTGTTGCTGACTTTGTTCAGTATCAGTGCAGCTTTCTAAAGTGCAAGTCCCAGCACAGAGTTTTAGCTCCTTAGCAGCTTTTAGCTTTTCTGGATTCACCTTGACAGATAGTGTACTTTGAAATGGTTGGGAATATTTCTTCATATTTATTTTTCAATTTTTTCATGTATAGGTAGATTCTGATGTAACCCAGAAGCTGTGCTTCCATTAAGGTCCTATATTACCTATAACTTAATTCACCTCTCCTTGTTACAGAGAAGACTTCATAGTTGAAGAAAGTGCATGCCAAAATATTCACTGAATATTTTAATACCTTTTTTTAACTGAATGAAACCAGTGATCTGTTCATGAACACTTAGGTTTACATTTTTTACAGACAGTTGCAGTAAGGAGCTTCATATTTTCACTCATGTCAGACTTTTCCAGAGGACACAGACAATTTTAGTTCTTAAAATTCCTCGAAGATCCTGAATTGGGAGACTCTGTGTTCAGCACTGCAATATACTATATGGCACCGTTAAAATAGTTCTTGGTATTTGGAAGGTAGAAGCCAGTGACACAGCTGCATAAATTCTTCCCCCACCATCTCAGTCCCACCAAATTCAACTGAACTTAATGTTTCAAGAAGAGCACGTGGATACACAAAAGTAATTGTTTTCAAAAGCAGACTTGTACATCATCCAACTTTTTTAAAAAAATGCATTATGCATAGAGTTTAATATTCTCTTCTGCCACTGATAGATGTGTGTAATCCCTATTTAAAAGATTTATGCTGAGCATTGGCGGCTGATACAATCCTGTAGCATAAATCTGAATTGCTAAATTTCACAATAAATAAATATTCTTGTGATCTTTCCTAATGTGATGCAAAATTGCTTTATTCTGGATATTTAAAGTAAATAAAATTTAATAGAACTTTCCAATGGGGTAAAGCATGTGTGGTTTATGCGCTCTCTAAGAAGATTTATACATCATAATACAATTGTGACTCTGTTTTCAGGGAGAGGTTAAATGACCATATTTTTAGGGAGACTAGCCTGAATTTCAAAGGTAACAAAGGAGTTGGTTTATGAAGCAAAAAGCATGGATAATAACAACACATTGCTAAAGGCTTTAAGAATAGACATAAAGGATTTAATTGAGAAATAGGTCAATGATGCAGGTGAGGGTAGAATCACAGAATCACAGAAT
>VZZY01024389.1:8209-36803 GCA_013400335.1 Eurystomus gularis
TTTTTTTTTGACAAGATAAGCATCACCCCCCACATCCCATGTTTAATTTTTTTTTTTAAAGTACCGATGCATGCAAAGCATTCCATTCCCAGAAACAATGCAAAAATGAGGTAATAGGAGTAATAAAAAAAATTAGTATTAATTTCTAAATAAATAAATTATAATTAAAAATGCAAAAAAAACCAACTATAAAAATAATTAAATAAGAACCCACAATATCTACAAGTTAGTCATAAATTATGATTGTTAAATATAAGGCATTTAAACTCACAAAACCCTGTAAACTATCAATGTTTTGTTCCTAGAGATTTTCTGTTGTTTGTTTCGATTTGTTTTTAAACTCATCCTATTGTCACAACCTATTCATACAAATTATTTAAACGCAAAGGAACCTGACACACCGATGCAACTCCAGATGCTGTAAATTCGCACGCACCTTGGGATCAGTCACTCACACGAGACCACGGGAGTTTGGTGCTTTTCTCCACCAAAGCTTTTTTTTTTGTTTTGTTTTGTTTTTTAAAAACTGTGCTTGTTCTTTAGGCAAATAGTAATACTTTCGCATAGGCTTTAAGAAAATGCGCGGTTCGGAAGCGCTCCCCATTTCCTCCCCACCAGGCCAGGGTCCCAATCGCCCTGTTCCTCCCCTTGCTTCACCCCCAGCTCATGCCTGGACAGACCAGACTGGCTTACAGTATATTTTACCAGCAAAGCCTTGCTTCACTTGTCCATATTATTAGTAATATTAGTATTTTTTTAAAATGCTGCTTCAATCTGCTGCTGCTGGAGCAAGCCCTGTAGGTATAGGTCCACTCCTCGGCCTATGGACATCAGGGCGGGGACCCTGACATTCCCAAAGAAGCCATTGCTTGTGCTGGGTGGCAAATGTATCACAGAATCATAGAATGTTTTGGGTTGACAGGGACATTTAAGGTCAACTAGTCCAACCCCCCTGCACTGAGCAGGGCCATCTACAACTAGAGCAGGTTGCTCAGAGCCCCGGCCAAACCTCACCTGGAATGGTGCCAGGGACAGGACATTGACCGCTTTTCTAGGCAACCTGGGCCAAGGGTCTCACCACCCTCATTGCAAACAATTTCTTCTTTGTACCTCCATCATGTGCCACCGTGTGTCCCCCTTCACTCCCTCCTACCTGCTTGGGCACAGCAAGGGAGGGGGTCCTGTGTCCTCGCATCCCATGGGGCTTCCCTCTTTCTCTCTCCTCTCCAGCTAGGAAAACAAAAATCTCTGGTGTGTCTCTGAGCTTGGTGTTTTCCAGTTAGAGCTCACAGGAATCCCGTGATCCCTCAGATGGTAATTTATGATTGTTTCTACTTGGAGAGCATCGCTTGGCTCCAGCGCAATGGATGCTCAGGGGAGCCAGAAATCATTCCCCCCGCATCAGCATTTTCAATATACAATGTTCCTGAATAATTCCCCTTGCTCCTCTAACATGCCAAAAAAAAAAAAAAAAAAAAGGAAAAAATTTTAAAAGCAAAAAAAAAAAAAAAAAAAAGGAAAAAATTTTAAAAGCAAAAAAAAAAAAAAAAAAAAGAGGTTTTGGTTGTGAATGTCAGTTCTCTGGAGTGTTTTCAGCTCAGTCCCTGCGGCCAACATGCCGGTCTTTATTTCAGGGGGAGTGTGGATCACAACAGCTCACTCCTTTGGGGATCACTTCCTAATTCTGAGTGTTAACACAGTTAAGTTTCATTTTAACAACCACTCTGCCCTCCGTATGTATGCAGCCTGAGGCATGTATACAAACACATGTGGGTGCAGGTGCTTGTGCTTTGCGGCAGTGTTATGATCAAGGCCCACCAAAAAGCAGCAAACCCCTCTTCCAAACTGCCTTCCCATCTCGGGTCAAAATGCTCATGGCCTCAGCAGTGCCTTGTGAGCATCGAGATTTCTCCCGTCCTGTTATCAGAGATGTTTGAGCATGGGAGAGAAGTTGGCAGCGTACATCTCTCAGCACTTCTCCAAGTGTTATTATACCCCAAAGCAGAGCTATAGGTGCTGACTCCAGTAATGACCCTTTTGGACCGGTGTTGGCAATGGCTGCTGAAGCCAACCAGCCTCACAGCTCACAGGAGAAAGCATCATGGACAACGACAATCACGAAAGCAGCCCTTCCTTGGATTTTGATAAGCGAAGCTACTTCATTAAGATACAGAATGCAAAGAAAAAGCTTCTACTCCAATATTGCAGCCCTACAGAAAGTGTCCAGCACCAGCAGATAAGCAGGAATGAAGCTTCTCCCTATTGCTTCATTCATTTCATTCCCAATTTTATTTTTTTTTAAGCTTCTCTAAATTTGCAACACACTGTAAACGCAAGGAAAGGAAGCACACGTGGCTGAGGCAAAGAGCGCAACCCTTCTGACTGTAAACAGGATTTTGCTTTTTCGCCTCTTCCCCCCCCCGCCAAGGGTGGGAAAGCTTGACTTTTTTATTCCCCATCTGCAATGTATTAATCAGGCACCAAAATAAGGAATCTATGAAAAAATATTTGGTGCAAATTAGGTAACAGCAACATGTCCACCACAAGATGAGTAGGGCATCAAACACAACATTTCTTAAGCTAACATGCTCCAGCTGCCATCCATAGAAATAGCTAAAGGACCCCTAACATGTTTCTACGTATTCAAGAGGTATATATACAATCCTCATGAAATGCAGGATTGACAGGCCAGACTACCACAACTAGTTCCTTCATGTTCAACACTAGATCTTCTGCAGCACGGGGTCTGTGAGCTCCGGGAATGCCAGCTCCCTTTCACCGGGCCCGTATCCTGCGTTATGTGCAATATCCCCTAACACTAGATATTTTATCACCACATACTCCTCCTCCTCCTCCTCCTCACTAATGTGCCTGCAGACTTTTCCTCTCAATCAAATGGCTCAGAAGGCAAAAAATTTGCTGCAAGGATTTATGGCCATATGACCTGGTAAGGAAAATGGTGTGTCCAGCCAGTCCTTTCAGCTGTCCGAGCCAAGCTGTGTTTCAATGTCCACCCTGCAGATCGGGCACTTCTTGCTGGTGGCCAGCCACTGGTCCACGCATACTTGGTGGAAGAGATGCATACAGGGCAATCGCCTGCAGAGAGAGAAATACCACTCTGTTAGGATGGAGGAGGTCCAGGGGAACAAGAAGAGACAGAAAGCAGCAGCCAGGGCTACTTCAAACATGGAGAAGCACCTACGTAGTGACACCAATGCTGCTTAAGTCCTACAACCTTCCCCAACCATACCAGCTCACCAGCAGGCCAGAGATGGTGTTCTTTTTGGCTAAAAGCCTTTTAGAAAACCCCATACCTCCTGAGTGGAGTTGTTCCAGTTATCAATTACCCTGGATGCTGCTTTTTAACCTTTCAGGAGTATTAGGTTATACTCCAAAGCTTCTTAGTTCTTCATTGTTTTGGTTCATTAGCAGTCAGGTGAGCTCGCACCACTCCTATGTGGGCGGCTGGTGTGACCCAGGGAATGTGGTTACTTTTCACCTACATCATTTTTGTCATCTCTTTACTCACCCTCACAGGCTGGAGGGGCCCTGGTCCACAAGGACACACAGCAAGAGGATCCGAGTTTTTCTTGATGGTTTAGGCCAATTAAAGGGTGAGGAACAGGAATAGGTAGTGCAGCTGCACTGCTTACCTGCAGCTCCTTCAGCCATGGTGGCTCAACCCCTTGCAATTGCTTGCCCCCATCCTCCATCACAAGCAGAGGCCTGACCCAGCCAAGAGCCTGGGGATGTCTGTGAGGGATAACTGGGGCTTTGTCGTTGGCTCAGGATGGCTCCCTGTGATCATGCAGGTGGAGTAATCTGCCATAAAGCAGCTCCATCCTGGCCACAAGTCAAAGTCCTCTGGACTTCATGCCCACACTCCCTTTCGTCATATTTTGGTCATCTGTCAAGCTAAGATGTTGATGTCCCTGAGCTCCAGACGGTTATCTGAGACTTGGGACCCATCCTTCTCTGACAGCTGCCATGTGGCCTGTTGGCACAGCCTTGAAGCAGGTGACCCAAATCCACACTATAAAAACTTGGCCCTCCTGCTGCTGCAGAGCCTTTTGTACTTACAGCTCACACCAATAACCATCTAAATGGCCCTTGGTTCCTCAGACCCTGAAATAGCCCAAGACAGTTTGTCAGGACAAGAACAGGGACAACCCCACCAGAGCACAGCAGCATTAATCCCAATAGATACAACTCAGCTGGCATTGAAAGGTAGAGGAGCTCCTGGAAGGATCATACCTGACGTCTTCTCCATCTTCAAGCATGGACAGACAGATTGTGCATTTCTCATCGGTGTCTGACTCCTCTCCATCCTCTTGCTCAGACTTTCCCTCCTGTGGCCTTCTCTGCTTGCAAGTTTAAAGACATTATTTGGTTAGGACTTGACTTTCTAACGCTCTCCCGAGCCTGGGTAGTTGCAGGAAGGCAAATAACAAGAACTTCGTCTACCAGCCGGATCCTCCAGCCTGGGGAAATCAGCCCAGCCACAATAGCCAGTGAGGGGAGAATGACATCAACATGCTGCTGGTTGGCATGTCTCTTCCTGGGGCTAGTGGCAGTGGCGCTGGTGGTAGACCCCCAAGGAGCAACCCGTCCTCTGCAGCCCTAATACAGGCCCCCTCTGCCACCTCCTCCATCCTCCTTGCATTTGGGATGCCCCAATGGTCTCCTTTGCTGAAGGCTTCTCCTGAAGACCCCAAAAGCATATGGGGCCATCACTGCTAGGCAGGGTAACCACTGTGACCCATGCCATCTTGGCCACTGACCCAGCCCCACGCTGTGCCCTGGGGCAGTGATTAGCCTGTCAGCTCTCCCCTCTTCTCTTCCCCCCATCCTTTTCTATTAACACCATTTTTCTGGATCCACTTGAGATGCGATCAGAGACAAGCGCAGCAGGAGTTGACTCACTTGCAGCTCGGGCAGTGCAATGTTCCTGCCCAGCCGGGAATGACCAACATGTGAAACTACTACACAAACAAGCACTTTTCCCATTTTCTATTTAAGACAACCCAAAAACATGGCACCCATTTCCTTATGGGCAGGAGATCAGCTCCGACAGAGGAGACATCTCCTGTTAAAGGAGGGGAGGACAAGCTCCCCGACGCCATGGAGCCAGCACCTTCACGGCACGGTGCATGGGCAGCGCTGCTTGCATGCAGAACGGGGCGGGTTTGCATGCACGAAGCCCCCTTGGTGTGTGCACTTTCTTACCAGGTGCGGACAGGGGGGAAATTGTACCCGCTGGGTGGGAGAAGGTTGAGACCCTTTTGAAAATTTGGCCCGCAGCTTCCTAGCCTAGAAGTGAGAAACAGCCAGCTGAGCTACACCACTGCTTCAGCCCAGGAGCCCCACAAGATATTAAAGCAGCTATTTTGGGTTTTATATTCCTCCCCCATTTGGGGGGAACATTTTGATTGAAGGTGCCAGTTTGTCAATCCTGAGGATTGTGACCCACCAGTCCTTCCTTCTGCCTGCTTCGTGCCCACAACCCGCAGCCAACTGAGAGGGGCTGGCAGCTGTGCCACAGTTTCAGGGCACTCACCTTCTTGTACTTGTGGGGGAAGGTGAACCTCTCGATGGTGTTCTGGACGGCACCTCGGTTCACACTGCCCAGCCTGTCCTCCAGCTGCAGAAGCTCCTGTGGCACAGGAACAGTAGCAAAGTGCTGTCAGCATCGCTCCTGGGGCACGAGGTCCCACCACCCCACTCTACGTGCTGGGGACCAGGGCTCCGTCCTTCCCTTTTTACTCCGTGGAAATGTCCGTCAAACCAAAATCACTCATGCTTTAATGATGGATCTGAACCCTGGTTCATGGAACAATAGCTAAGAGCTCAAGGCAGAGAGCAGACAGCTGGACATCTAATATTTATCACAGAATCTTAGAATGTTTTGGGTTGGAAGGGACATTTAAGGTCATCTAGTCCAATCCCCTTATACTGAGCAGGGACATGTGCAACTAGAGCAGGTTGCTCAGAGCCACAGCCAACCTCACCTGCAATGGTGCCAGGGATGGGGCATTGACCCCCTCTCTGGGCAACCTGGGCCAGGCTCTCACCACCCTCAGTGTAAAACATTTCTTCCTTCTCTCTAACCTGAATCTCCCTCTTTTATTTTAAAACCATCACCCCTTGTCCTGTTACAACAGGCCCTGCTCAAAACTCTGTCCCTATCATTCTTCTAGGCTTCCTTGATGTACTGGAAGGCCACCAGAAGGTCTCCCTGGAGCCTTCTCTTCTCCAGGCTGAACAAGCCCAACTCTCCCAGCCTGGCCTCCCAGCAGAGGGCTTCCAGCCCTCCCATCATTGCTGGGGCCTCCTCTGGCCCCGCTCCACCAGGTCCATGTCCATGTCTCTGCTGTGCTGAGGACTCCAGAGCTGCCCCAGCACTGCAGGGGGGTCTCCCCAGAGCGCAGCAGAGGGGCAGGATCCCCTCCCTGCCCTGCTGCCCACGCTGCTGAGGATGCAGCCCAGGACACGCTTGACCTTCTGCGCTGTGATTTCAGAAAGTAATGTGGAATTTGAGCTCCACTTCACAGCCTGGAAAACAAAACCCTGTAGAACTGGAGCACTTTTTTCACAGATATGAAAGGAGACAGAGTGAACCCCAGCCAGAACCAGGCGCCTTGGAGTAAATCATCTTTTACCAAACCTACTAAGCCCCTTCGCCTCCCAATTAACACTAAAACTACTGCAAAACTCTGTGCAAGTGCCATGCCATGAAATGATCTCAGAGGTTTGTGCCAGAGCTTGCACAGATTCCCAGCACTTAATAATTTCAAAAATAACTCCAGTCCCTGAGATGCCTACCTCATAGCTGTCCCGCACAGCGGATGTGTGCCTGCTTGGGTTCAGTCCCTGAAGAGCAAGTAGCTGAAGCTGAGGATAAGGGTAATTTCTGATTTCGTGAACAACCTGTGAGAAGTGAGGGAGAAAAATAAAATGACCTGTACTTGCACATAGAAATCCTTCGTGTACCCTGATTTAAATCCGGTGCTTTAAAAATGCAAAATTAAAAAGCAGACTGACACCTTCCGCAGTGTAAGCCTTTCAGTCACAGAAAAAAAAATAAATGAGGCTTTATTAAATACATTTCCTATAAATTATAACTAAAAACTTGCATTTCTTCTGAATAAACTCTCTGCTATAATAATTCCTGTTGCATCTATAACACACTGCTGTTCCAAACTCCCAACATGGATTGGCTTAAAAAGAGATTTTATTTCATTTAGTTTGAAATGGGTGGATTTCGCTTCATCCACGCATTGATTTTTTAAGCCTTGCTGTAGCACACGGGTGTCAGGGTCTGTGTCTGGCACGAGGAAAAAATCCCCTTGTGGGATTTCTGAGGATGCTTTAGGGATTACCCTTGCTTGGCATGGCTCAGGTCCAAATGCAGTACCCTGCTAGGAGAAGGGCGAGAAGATGACCTCAGTCAGCCTATCTGCTCATCAAACCCCATCTCCGCCTGTGCCAGAGGCCATGCAGAACCTTAACAGATGGCATCAAGGCTGAGGCAAACATCAATGATGTGATGAAGGATCGTCCTTGGGGCTAAGCCCAGGGAAGAGAGTCACCCACTCCCAATCCTTCTGCATACGTGAAGTCCTGAGAGCCCACAGTTTGTTCCAGTATTAATAATATTACTAGTAATAACTGCTGAGTCTCTCATATCCTGCCCAGGTTTTGCAGACCAGCTTGTGAGCGTGGTGCTGCACACAATAGACTGAATCTTTCCAGAGCAGCTGAGCTTTTCTTCCCTTTCTCTAATCCAGAGTGCAATGATGCAACATTATCCTTTCAGACACTCCCTCCCACGGCCGGAGATAAGTGGGATTCACAGAAGACAGGTGATAGAAAGATAGCAGCCTTTATTTTGACTGCCTTCTGGCAGACAATGCATAAAACATTTCTCGGTAAAAGCGTTTCACTTACCATCTGTGTCGAGGATGTGCTTCTGGGGAAATGGTGCATCCGAGGTGTAGCTAAGTAATGCTGATAGGGCTGAGGGACCGGCCGGACCTGGAACTGGGTGTGAGTCAGTCCAGCATCGACACTGAGGTCCCTGTGGGCGTGGGGATAAAGATACAGCGTTGACTGCATGGTTGTATTGCATGGCTTACGGCAATTTAGGTCGTGCTCTCAGGGGAACCTCCACTGGTGGGCTCTGGGCTGCTGTGGATTCCTCAGCCTGGGGTGATGGTGATGCTACTGCTTGGAAGGGAGTTTCCTCCAGTTTAGGTAATTGCCCACGAGGCTAACACAGAGGAACGAGGAGTTGATTTTATGCCAGTTACCATTTGTGTTAGCTGGGGCCAAGAGATGCACAGATACAGCCTGCTAGTTTCACAACAAGAGCATTTTGGTGGCTCTGATCAATAACCAGGCTCACTAACTCTGTCTGGCCAGACTGGGTCCTTCCTCTGCTACCATCCCTGCAAACAATTACATTTTGCCTTGAATATTTTGCGGGAATACAGCTAACTATTCAGGGGACTCACTGATGAACTGCTCTCAATAGTTGGTAGGAGCCAGCTAAGCACTGTCTAAGGTGGTGGTGCTCTCTTTGGTGGTCATCTAGACCAAATCACAGTAGGACTCAGAGAGACACGTGAGACTACACCTCACCTGAACCCAGCCTCAGGGAACTCCAGAACTGCTGTTTGTGCAGAAAATACAAAGTTTTAAAGAAATTTCTGTATGAGATTTCTGTAGGAAAGCATGTCACACAATCAGTTGGCCAACACCAATGAAGCAGGACATTCCCAATGGTCCTACTTGCCCACACACAGCCTGTCCCAGGCAAGCAGAACTGGGGCTCAGCTTGGTGAGTTTGGGAACTTTTATCCTCTGGAAAAATAACGCAGCTCAATCCCAGGACTTGGCATGACCAAGATCCCAGCAAGTGCTGCAGTTCTGCCCAATCCAGCCTGCAGAGACAAACTGCAACCCCACCCATATGTGATGTGGAGGGGATGGGAGGAGACCTAGCCCAGTGTCTCCATCTGTAATCCAATTAGCTGATCCGAAATCTCTGCAGTCCAAGAGTCTCTCGGCAAACAAGTGCTTTGAACATCATTCACTTTATCTTAATTACAGAAGCTGGTGCTCTAATAACCATTGTCTTCACATTTGCCAAGGCAAAGCTAATTAGAGCACAGTGGTGACTTCCCTTTCCAGCCTTGAACGCCTCTTCCCCTGCACAGAAGACAGTGTCAGCGAGTGCCACGGCTTGTTAGGAGCAACCCAGACGTGTCCTCCAGCAGCTGTGAAACTGCTTTCTCCCAACAGCAGATAACGGGCTTGAGGGGACAGTAAATGCAGAAGTCCTTCACCCAGAAGAGCCTGTGCACCAGGCAGCAGCTCCAGGGCTCTAGCACTGCCTAATAAGACACCCCACACTAAGCTGAAGCAAGGAGAGGGACCATCTTTGCTGGTCCTGCGCTAGCCAGGTGCTAGACAGACAAAACCTGGCAAGAGGATAAGACACAACAGGCGACTGGCAGGAACACAACCAGGGTGAGAATCCACAGGACTGGGTGTTTTCCAGATCCCGTGTCACAATTTTTGGAGATTTATCCAATTGCTGAAGATTGTTCCCAGATGGATGGAAGGCTCAAGTGGAAATCAGGAGGCTTTGGATCCATTCCCAGCCCTGTCACTGGCCTAATGTATGACCTTGACCACTTCCTCTCTGCCTTCCCATATTCCCTGTCTAGAATACAGGTCTGCTAATCCACAAGAGTGCTTTGAGAGGAAGGACTGAAGAGATGTCTCAAAGGTGAACGGCCACTATTACCTTGCACAAATAATTTCAGTAACAGCACTGCCGAACTCTTTGTGCACTGGTGCATCCAGAGCCTTAAAATTGGATGCTGAGGCTCCTGAATCAATATTGTGAGTCTACAGAAGGGTCCAAAGCAGAATACTGCATTAAATGGTATTATTTTCCCATGTTTTGGGAGTGAATTAGCTGAAGAAAACCAAAACCAGCATCACCTTCTAGCCTGTGCTACATGGACAATACCTTGATGTTCAGATGTGAGGTTCAAGAGCTGTGATGTTTTACGGTACACAGGCTGACAACAACCAAGAAGTGAAGGATAAGGATCCAAGAAACAGGCTGGATGGTCGTCACTACAGGCATAGGCAGGAGATGATTTAAGGGAACAAATGGGAGTTTATTTCTCCTTCACCGGGAGATTTTAACTGAGGTTGGGCTGAGACGACCGATCACCTTCAGATCTTCCTTCCATCCCCATTTCCTGTGACAATGCCTACCAATGTTTGCCTCCAAGCAAGTGCCACACCTGCTCGTACAATGGTAATACATCAGAGGAAGGTTTTTATATCTGTCACTGGGCAAAACTGTACATGTGCCCTGAGGGAAGGTGAGTCACCCAAAGGTATACACACAGTATATGATTTCTGTCATCCCCATTCCTTGGGTTCTATATGGTGGTGGAGCAACACAGGGGAAAAAAAGAAGGGAGGAGGAGGGGAACATAAAGCGATGCTTTATCAGATCCCTCTAATGATTATAATTAAGCACTCTGTGTCAAAAGGGAGGCTGAAAGAATGGCTCTATCCAGATGGTACATGAACTGCTTTGCAAACTGATCTGGGCAACGTCATCCTGGCCAAATCCAGCTCATGGTGGTACCAGTCATGGGAACACCTGAGGAGAAAATGGCAGAAGGATCTGGCCATATTTTAGGTTGTGCATTATTATCCTGGAGGGGGGAAAAAAAAAAACCCTGTGTTAAATGGACTCTCCATTTGCAGAGTGGGCTGCTCAGATGTTAGGAAATGCCATAATTAAGATTTCCTGTGCCACTTTATTTTGGTCCCCTTCTGCATACACATTGCGATTGTCTCTAATTACATGTTCACATGCTATTTTTTCCATTCAGCACACAGAATGGACCTTGCTCAGCTAACAATCAGCTACTCAGAAGTATGATTTTCTTATCCTTCCAAGTAGGGCTACGTATCTTACTAACCGCAAGAGCTCAAAACCTGCTCTGAAAACGAAAGGATCAGTGCCCTGCTCAGCTATTCCAGGGTATTGAACACTACAGTGGGAGAACTATTAACAACTATTAATTCATTCACACATCCCTGCGGGGCAGGCCAGCATAGTACTCCCTAATTTAGAGCACAGAAAAACCTGTGTCCACTGCTTTTTGAGTGCCTGGTGGACAGCAGAAGATCTAGTTGAGCCAGAGACTTTGGTCTACGGGAAAAAGATCCTGGCTGTACTCTGCAGCAAGGAAAGCTCTTGGGGAAGATTAATGCTTGGCTGCACTCCACATCCATGGATGAAGAGTTAGGGGCAACATTGATGCCTTGATGTTATCATATAGACACATAAAGGCTTTAGCAGGGCTCATGGCTCTCCCAGAAATGGGTTTTCCCCTTCCACACTCCTCATGCTGTATCTGTTGAGCTGCACCATTAGCTTTCACAAAAGCATTGACCCACAATGACATTCACCAACCCTTGCAGCCTCTCCAGGACTTTTTAAACACCTCATTCAAAGCAGTAGTGAAATGTGGAAGACTTACCAGTCTGTGCCTTCGGCTAAATACCTGGGCTGGGCCGCCATGGGTTGTGGAGTTTGCAGTTGGTGGCTGAAGTCAAAGCTGGGGTGTAGACGGTGAGGCTGAACAGACATGCGCTCTTGAGCCCGCCTGTGGGAAGAAGACCAGCTGGCGAGTTAGCCACATGGCAGGCTCTGGTATGTACAGCTCCTGTTCTGAGCTCATGTCAATAAACTGGAGGAAAACCCAAACTGTTGGACTTGTGAAGAGAAAAGACCCCAAGAGAAAAGAATACAGGCAGGTGCCAGGGATGGTGGGAAGAGGAATCCAGAGCTATGTCATTTACTCATGGTCACCACACAGACTTCCACTCGCCCCCTGAGGCACCCACTTGCACTCAGTTTACAGGAGACGCTATTTGGTGGCACCATGGAGAGGAAAAAGCGGACATGAAAAGATCTCTTCCTTAGCAGCCTTCTGCCATTTGCACTATTTTCTTTTTCTCCACTATCAGCCCCATAAAAAACACACAAGATAAAATGTGTCCCTGCTTCAGCTGTTATCCATCATCATAAAGAAGCTGCAGGTTGTCCCATCTCACCACGCAGTCCATAAACTCCTGGGGAACCTCATTCATAACAGGATTACTCAAGAGTAACTGAAAGCAGAATTTACTCTTGCTGGCCTTTGCCAACATTTCTCTGGATGATGGACAGGCCAGGCTGGGATCCAGCTCCTTCTCCAGCTCTTCTGCCTTTTCAGGCAGAGAAGGAAATGTAGTAGAAAATACAGCAAGGTTTTTCCTAGGGATTTGAGTTTCTTCTGGTGATTTTTGACTATTTTAACTACTCAGGGGAGGTGCATGTGCTGCTTGACCAGCATCCAGATTAGAGAGGGACAAGGTGGACGCACAAGCAGGATTTGTGTTGCAGACAGACTCATACCCCTTGCTGCTCACTGAATTTCTTCTCACCAGTGGAGCCACCATAAAGCAAATCTATGGGAAAACTCCAGAGCGAATGCAGCAGGGAGCTGCTAGATAAAGAATTCTTCACACAGCCACAGATCAGAGTCCCACCGGTACCCTTTTGGGTCCCGCGATACTCTCTCCAGAGCCAGTCTATGCCAAGGATGCATGGAGCATCACATTATTGTGTTATCAACATTATTCTCCCATTAAATCCAAAACACAGCACTGTACCAGCTACTAGGAAGAAAATTAACTCTATCCCAGCCAAATCCCGGAAAACTTTTGAAGGCATGGCCCAGATTCCCATTACTGGGATTTCATGCCTCACACCTATATGGTTTCTGACATCCCCTGCCAATGCAGCTACGCTTTCAGAGGTTCCTGCCCTTCTCCATGCTGCATCCCACTTGTGAATTTAACACCAATGGCATTTACCAAGGCAGCTTCTGCGTGGAATTGTGCCCCATGTTTTTATTTTAATTCAGCTTATGACTAAGAGATAAACACTTCTACCATCAATGCCTCAGTCTCGCACATATTTGCTACTCAATTATGAACTAATCATTAAATCCCCCTAAAATCCAGCTTATGCAAAACAAAGCAAGAATGAGAAGAACACACAATTTTCAGCCAGAAAGGGTATGGAAAGAAAGTGTTTTCCGTCTGTAGCATTCTTTCCAAATGATGCATTATTGCAAAGACTCATTCTCTGATTCTTGATCCATGGGTACAGCCCACAAATAGCTTCCATATGTTTCCAAGAAAAGCACTCCTCTCCCACGTGTTATCTAAACCCCTCTCTCAAGAAACACAATCAGAACAAGGCCAAGCATCCATTTCTACCTCTGCTGAGTTACAGTAACTCTCTCTGCAGGCATAGAACCATAGAATGTTTTGGGTTGGAAGGGGCTTAAAAGGCCATCTAGTCCTAACCCTCCCCTAGTCAAGAGGCCAGTCTGAATTTAGGCTCCTTTCCATGACTGCTTGTGCTACAAGTCAACAGCATCATTCCCTTGTAGAGCTGGGAAGCCTACCTAGACCAGGAGAAGAACGCTCTTCACATGCAAAACCTGATGGGACAGGCGGATACAATCTCTTACACAGTTTTGAAGCAGAAGCTCACTGTGTGAGGTAGCTCACACGTGCAGTCTATCACTGTCTCCATCACGTGGGGTGGAATCACTGCATAACCAAGGTGTTATCATTATGAAGTTACTGTCCTACAGGTGTCTATGGGACATACTAGATAAGCACAGTATGGATCCCTGTAGGAAAGGTACACCCATAGGAATCTGTCCTGCAGCTTCCCTTCTGCTGGATGCTTTCTAGGGGTACTTAGATGAAGGAAACCCAATGTCATCAGCAGCTACTGCTGGGGTTTTGCAGAATTCACTTTGTTTGAAATGAGGCTGAGGTAACTTCTCAGCATCCTTCAGGAAGAATAAGACCCCCTTACCTGGGATGGGGCATGAGCCGGCGGTGCTGTGCCTCGAGAAGCTGCTGCTGGAGGAGGTATTGCTGGTGAAGCGCCTGAGGTAGGAAGGAGGGTCCAGCCACGTCCTGGAAGGGCAGGGCTGGCACCGGTGCCAGGGACTGGTGCAGGGGACCACTGTGCTGGTGCGCGGGGGCCATGTGGGGGGTCAGCCCCGGCTGGGGCTGCACCGCGTGAGGCAGGGTGAAGTCAGCGGAGAGCTGAGGCTGGGGACCCAGGTGGAAGTGCCGGCAGGAGGTAGCATGGGGATGCTGAGACCTTTGAAAAGGAGCACCTGGAAGAGAAAAGCACAGCCGTCATGGGGGCCAGTGGCGGCTGGAGCACCCCAGCCTGGTGGTTGTCCATCTGGGCAAGAATTGGGCAAGCAGCTGTTTCTCTTCTCTGCAAAAGGGATAAAAAAAGAGAGCAGGTCACTTAACATGGATTACATGGAAAAATGTTGATTTTGACTAATAGTTTTTCTTCTCCAAAAAACATTGGAATGAAAACATGGGCTTTGGTTCAAAGTGACTTTTTTGGCTCCAAATTGAAGTGTATACTGATGAAAAGTGCTTCATCTTGTTTTATTTTGCCTGTCTTAAAGAGAAAAATAACAAGAATTTTAATAGGACCTGTAGTGATAGGACAAGGGGTGATGGCTTTAAACTAAAAGAGGGGGATTTTGACTAGAGAGAACTAAGAAATTATTTATGCTGAGGGTGGTGAGAGCCTGGCCCAGGTTGCCCAGAGAGGGGGTCAATGCCCCATCCCTGGCACCATTGCAGGTGAGGTTGGCCGGGGCTCTGAGCAACCTGCTCTAGTTGCAGATGTCCCTGCTCCCTGCAGGGAGGTTGCGACTAGATGACCTATAAAGGCCTCTCCCAACTCAAACTGTTGCATCTTTCTATGAAAAAGCCTCAACATTTTAAAAAAGGAAAAAAATAATTGGTTTTCTAAAATATATTTTCATGGGTTACGAGCTCACCGAGTTTTCAAAGGTTGCTAACTTTCCATGCATTTCAAGGTATGTATTCATAAAAACGTTTCATAGGCAAGAAAACAACCCCTGCTCTAAGAAACTGTCTCTCGCTGACTACAGGATATGAATGAAACACTCTCCATCACTGAGAGCTGGGACTGAGACCATACGTTTTTGCTGAGACACTTCGATAGCCTGTCTTCTTGAGCTGCATGCAGGGAGAGAGCAGCTGTGGGAAACACAATGTGGACTGCTATGAGACCAGCCATGAAAATGATGGGAATGGGGAGGAAACGAGGTGCAAGAGATAGGTCTTTTTTGCAAAACATCTGGCACTGGCTTCCACCTCCCTCAAGATCCTAGCTTGGATGGGCACTTGGCCCAATCTGGCACATTAATTCCTGCATTTCTGGAACATTTACAGGCATCACAGCAGAACTTTTGGCTCTTGAACTAGGGAGAGAGGCAGATCAGGGGTGAAGGATAAGACTTGAGTGAGCTTTTAGAGATGCCTTTTTGCTGAGGATCACTCCCTGGCTAGGACACCTACCCTTTTATGCAGTCTTTTGAACATCTTATCTTCCTGCAAACTCTTTTTCTTAAATCCAGGAACAACAGCACTGAGAGATACTGAGTGTCATCCCACGACACAGGCCAGACATGACCATGATACCTTCTTCCCACATCTCCCTTCTGCCAGCAGGCAGGGCCAGTCCATCACAGCACCTCAGAGAGCCCCAAGCGCTTTCTGTTCATGTCCGTATGGAAACAGGAGATGCACAAAGAAAGCCAGATGCCAGCAAGAGAAACAATGGGAGAGGGCCTAACCACAACAAATGCTTTGCAAAACTGTGCATAAGTAATTACACCCAGCATCTCTTAAATACAAACTAATCCTCTGTAGTGCCCCTCCGAGAGAGGCAGCGGGTAACAAATGCGTGTGCCACCAGCAGCAGCACTTACTAAGGTGATAATTTCTCTTGCTGTCAGATAACGGCATGATTTGGCTATCCTATTAATTAAGACCAGAGGGGGTGGGATCAGACCCACCATTCTCCAGTGAGGGAGCTGCAAACCCAGACCCAAGGGCCATCCACCCCGTTCCCCTTGTACTGCAGTTTATATTTGCTGCTGTTGGCTTGGCCTCAGTTCTGTCCAATACTGTCTGAACAGTAACATCTGCACAGCAGACTGAAATGTGTGTAATAAACTGATGACTAAAATGAGACCATATACCCCACTCCAGCTTTTGTTTTCACTCCCTGGAACAAGGGCAGGGCTGACATTTTCATTAGCTAAGCTTTGAGGACACTTCTGCAGCAAAGTGTTCCTATCAAGCTGCAGAGCCGCCAATTGTAACCTCCATGAGACATGTTCCCCACCACCTGCCCCAGCAGTGGCTGCAGGAAGGCAACGTTTCTCTGGGATCAGTAAGGCAGAGACCTTCTCCCAGCTCAGTGAGCTCGAATTGTGGTCCTCATGCTACAGGAGGTTTCTCCTCCATTGGGATACTTTGATCTTGCAGGAAGACGGGTCAGCCAAATCTTGGATGTTTTCTAAAGGCCCATCCCAAGGGTACCTAGCAGGTTCATCAGCTGCAGTGGCCTTTGCTGCAAACACTTGTCTTCTGCAGCTGAAGAAGGAGAGGGAAGCCCAGTGTCCTTGCTGCAAAGGCAGTGCAGTCTTTACCAGCCCTGAGAGCCTTTTGACCTGGGGCCAACCTGGAAACAGGTGTCCTCCTGTCCAGACCTCCTCTTGGTGACACGAATAGCTCCAGCTGCTCATATATGGAGCCATTGAGAACTGATTTCTCTGGGCTCCATGTCAGGCTGCCCACAAGCCAGAAATCCTTTCCTTGTCCTGTTGGTTCTTCCTTTAATTTAAATGCTGTTGCTGTGGCAGATGATGACAGCTCAGAGCAACATCAGTTCAGCAGCTCTGAGATGAACAATGCACCACCTCTGTGCCAGCAAAGCAGACAACTAACACAAGTTTTGTGCAGTCTCCCATTAACTGGTTGAGGCCAAATGTCATTGACATCAGAGACCTCTGTCTCAATGCAAGCATCTAAACTGAGTTATTTCTCAGCACAGCAAGTGGATATTTCCCCCACACCTTCTTTGCCTTTCCTCTCCCTCTCCATATTTGTTCCTCATGCTCTTCTGTTGACCATACACCTTTGCAAGGTCTGCTCTCTTTCTCAGCCTGCCCACCCACTCAGGTTCCCAGCTTGGACAACCCTTGTTGCCTCACACCCACTTGGCCTCAACTAAGCCACAAAGGCAGATAATGTCTGAGCCTAGATAATCCAGGTCTAAGAAGTCCCTTGCAAGTCTAAAGTTTGCCCTAATACCTGGAGGCAAAGATGGGATCTGGTAGATCAAGTCTTGAGCAAGCCAGGCTATCTATGAGGTAGGAAAGAGGAACTGCATGGTCCTCTGACATGCCTGGACCAAAAAAGGCTACACCACGGTCTAATGGCAGAGGACCATGTGACCATGGATGCCTCATCCAGTTCGTGCTTTTGGGTGAGCACCAGCAACACCTCCCTGACTTATGTGATGTTCTCATAGCCACTACATCTATTGCCCCTCAGGTTCTTCCATCAGGTCCCAAAGCCAAGCCAGTGCCAGAGATCAAGCAGTGGTGGAATTGACACTTCATTAATTCCTGCTGCTCTCAGAACATAAGTGCAGCATAAGTAGCTGCCCCACCCAGTCTGGTTCACATCCACAATCGTGATAGACACTGTGGCTTCACACCATGATGCCGAGGACCCACCATGGAGATGGGTCTGCTGTAATCTCCACAGCTACACAGCTTGGCAATGCCATGGCCCCATCTCCCTACCTGCACTGGGAAGACAATCTTCAACCAAAAATCTCGGGTGGAAGATTGCTTTACAGCTATTTACGAAGCACCCAAAACACTTAGCTGGAAGGTGGCATTATGGGCTGCAGACTCCAACTGAGGAGGTATAAATTTGTTTTTAGAAAGCCAACAGATGATGCAGGCACGTGGATCGCTGAACCTGTTTGGCTGCTCGCCGCCGTGCCATTTCCACTCTTCACTCATGCAGGCTTCAAACATGGCGGAAACCTGCAGGGAAGCTCATCACGTCCCCCTCACTGCCACTTTCTCACTTCCACAGCTTTTTTTTCTTTTTTTTTTCTCAGTTCTACAGTTATATTTATTGTTTCCATACATTATCTGAAACAGCCTGGGCTTTTTTTTTTTCATTGAAAGAAATGCTCCCGCTTCACTTGCACCCTGAGGTGAACCCCACAAATGATAAGTTCACATATATTTGCAGGTCAATATGTAGCACTGAGTCACAGAAATGTGCTGGCCTGATACTGGGTATTGCTGTCACGGGGGTTTCTCCTTTAGCATAATTTGTATATGTATTTACAAATTTATCCACCCACCAATATTTCACCCAAAAAGGCTCAAGGGAGCTTCATACTCATAAAACATTGACCCATCTTGGGGATGCAAAGCCCCCAGGTAATCCCTGCAGAGAAACAAGGGATGCTATGGGCTTTTTGAAAACACAAACCCAGAAAGCAGAACAATTTATTCCCACCTCTTTTCCTCATGGCAACAACATTTTTGAGGCAGTCAGGCCGCTGGTAAGGGATGCAGGATCAGGCCCGGAACTGATGCTGGGGATGGGTATCTCGAGCAGACAGCTGCAGCCCAGAGAGCCCAGCCGCCTTCGAGAGGAAAACAAATTCTGTCTTCTGCTGTTAAGCTGCCTGTGATGCATGTGAATTTTTCCCCAGGGTAACGCAACCTGGCCAGCTTGTCGAGGTGTTCACGGTCTGTGTGCAAGCATGGGGGGCTGGGGGGGAGGCTGGGGCTGTTTATACATCTCGATCCCATCACGGCGGAGAGGGAGATGGCAGCTCCTGGAGAGCCCTGGCTTCACTCGCTGACAGATTTTGCAGCTGCAGAAGCTCTACCCATCACAATCAGCCGTGCTGCGGGATGCAGCCACGCTGTCTCGGCCACTTCACCCTGATTAGAGCTGCCACAACCCTTTCTCCTGACCCAGGGAGGCAGATAAACCCCATACAGCAGAGCCATCCATGGTGCCTCTCCAAGAAACAGGCTCTTCAGAGAGTCCACCAGGCTTTTAATAGCCCAGGCGCCTGCAGTTTGTTTCCCTGGACGTGCATTAAAATTTCCCCCCGGGAGACAGCAATGCGGTGGGAAGTTAACATCGGTCCCAAAGGCATACAGCAAGTAACGCCTGAAATCCTGGGAGCAGCTCCAGCTTCACGTGGCACACCAAGAAGGAGCTCCATGAGGACTTTGCACAGCAAAGCTACTGGTTGACTGGGGCCATCAGTCACATGTTAACCCCTGGCAAATTATTTGTGAATACACCCTTATTAAATGAGTGAAGCTGACTTACCAATAGGAAATGAGGGGGGAAAATGAATTTTGAAAATAAAATCTAAAAAAAGTAAAATAACCCCCCCTTGGCCAAATCCATGGTATATTCAGCTGCATAAAAATTTAGCAGTATTACACAGAGGGAGATATCATCGTATCTCCCTCCTGTTATAGGATAGCAAACTGCACAGAGAGAAGGTAGTGGTGGGGAGGATGGAAGAGAAGGAGGAAAGAATTTGAGAAAATATTATCAGACAGGAAGGAATCTGTCTCACTTTCAGCACCTTCGCCAACAGCTTTCTCATTTCACTTAGCAAATGGGAAGAACTGTGCCAAAAATAATAGGCAGCCAGCTCAAATCCAGCCCAGGGTGCAGCCTGCTGTCCCACACATCTATTGCCGTCCACCAGGTTGCAGACCCCAGCACCAGCCTGTGGATGGGTGAAGAGCAGCTCTGGCACAGGTTTGCGATGGATAAAGTGTATTTTCTTTTGTCTTATTTGCTTGGCCAGGCTGTGCAACACCAGGGACTCAGTTAGCATGGGTTCTTGTAAGTGGGCAAAGGGCTGGTCTGTGGTGGGTGGTGGGACACGGTTTGGTCTTGGGTGGAAACATGAGCTTTTGAAGGTTTATCATCCTCCTGCTCAGAGTTTTGCACATTTGATGGAAAAGGACTGCAAATGATTTTAGAGGTATGGCACTGAGATGGGCTCTCCCATCAGCATTTAATGGTTTGATGGTCACTGCCACCCAACAGCCTTTATTTCACCCTGCCTCTAGGGAAACTCTGTGCAGGCACAGCAAAACACAACTCAGTTTATCCCAAAAAACACATAAACACAGACCTCAGAGACTGGAGATTGTCCCTGCCTGCTTGTATGATCCCCACTGAACATCCTCTCACTCTAACAAAGCCTCATATTGATTGCTGAGTGACACGAGCTGGCATGGATGGTGCAGACCCTCATACCCATGGTCCCTAACATTGAGCAGAGCACCTTAACTCCTGCACCCTACATGCAGCCCTGATGCACCCAAAAAAAGCCGGCGTGGGACTCATTCCAGAGCCCAATTGCCCCCCTCACAGCTGGCAATAACCAGCATTTATCAACGTATTTACATCAGGGCTGAAGCAATGCTGAGCGGTCAGGATGGGGAGCAGCAAGAGCTAGTGGTGGGGTATGGCAGCCTGGACCATCACAGGAGAGAGACGGACGTTTATACAGCACTGGATGAAAGGTTTTTTCCTGCAACTCTTTTCCAGTAGCGTCAGGGGGAAAAAAAAAAAAAAAAAAAGGTTTTGTTGAAGATGCTGTTTCACAGGAACGTGTTGAATTCAGCAATATTTTCCAAGTTGCTACACTTAAATCCGTCTTTTTGCTTTCATACTTTGCACTATGTTTTAATTATAGCTTTATTCTTCAAGTACAGCGTTCAAGGGTGTTTTTATGGTTTTTGGATCGTCACACCAGAAAAAAAAAAAAAAAAAAGCCAAACCACATTGAAAGCAAATGTTTTCTTTGATTAAATGGTCCCAGTTTCACTCGTACCTCCACAGGCTCTCACGTGCCCGGAGGGATGGGTTGACCCAACAGCCTGGTGTGATGTTTCCCACCCAGCCTAGCTCTTCCTCCCCAAACTGCCCCATTTCTCATGGTTTTGGGCTCAGCTCTGTGTGTTTGCCAGGAAAGGGCACTGGAGGAAACAGGGCTTTGGAGATGTTGCAAACTCCTCTGTGATTTCTTTGTAACGTAACTTGTTTCTGCTTGGTCTAAAGACATTAGAAAGGATGGAGAGTGAACAGCCATCAAAAGCCCTCAAAGCCTGGGCTAAAAGCAGGGGTCATGTCTAAGGTATCACAAACATTTTGGGGCTGCTCAGCTGTTTGCAGGGCTTTGCTGGTGTCCGAGCAAAACCCCAGCACTGCCAAGAGCAGAGAGGGTTTGTCCAGTGCCTGAACCTCAAGGCAATTCTTGGGGCTGTGTCTATTGACCATGCACCCATGCTTACCCATTCCTTCTCCCCCACCTTCATCCCAGACAGCTCCTGTGTGCAATAAAAGCCCATTTTTATGTGCCGTACTTGTGGTGGCAAACAGTATTGGAGTTTTTTCCAGTTTACTGGCAGTCACCTGTGCTCAACAACTCTTCCTCAGGGTTTGGACTGTTAGCCCAAGTCATAAAAAAAATCTGAAAAGGGACTAGATGGAACCAGGGGTTCCTTTGGTCAATGAAGGCAAAGGTCCTTGTCTTTTTATGGTTATGCATTACTAGCAGGGTGTTACATCCACATGAATTAGTCTCCAACCTGGAAATGGGAAAATTAATCAGGGGAAGAAATTAATCCTCGACTGAAAAAATAAAAATAAAAAATCCTGGCATGACAGAGGTCTATTACTTGGCTTTGCCTGCAAAGAGCAACGGGGCAGCACTTGAAGCAAGCCCTATCCCTGCCCTTGGGAATGTAAAAACATGCTGACTTGTGCATGCAGAAGCCTTCAACTTTGATGGGCAGAGATATGCTGCAGCCAGTTGTTTGGAAAGAGAAATTCAATACTTGTGTTTCCAGTGTTTCATTGCTTTCACAGTGTCCAAAGCCCTCCCCAGAAATTTGGAACTGCTCAACACCTGCCTTAAAACACTCTTAACTGCTCCTAATGACCATCCAGAGGGTTTGCAGCAGCTCTCTCCTACCAGTAGTGATAGACATCCACAAACGGGCAAAAAGCCAAAACCTTGGGGGAAAACCCCCAGCTAGATGTTGCAAGGTCTCGGCAGGATCTCAAGTGTTGTGCTGCATCAGTCACAGAACCTCTTAATTCCGTGACAGCCCAAACAGAGAGCCTTCACCCATATGCTGGCAGACCTGGTGGGTCTGAAATCCAAATGCAACTTTAACCCTAACCTGGAGAAACTGTTAATAGGAAGAGCCAATGCTTTCAGCTGTCTCTTGGCCCTGTTTAAGCAAAAGTCATCATGATGCCACCTGTTTGCAAACCTGCATCTGCTTAGTATCCCATGCTAGCTGCCATGGCTCAGAGAGGAGCTGACTCCTCCAGTATGCCCATACCCCGTGGGCACTTGGGAACAAGGACTTGTCCACAATCCTGGCACTGCCCAGGGGTTGGGACTTCTCTGTCCCACAAGGCTGTGGAGATGCAGCAGCACCACCCCAATCTTCTGCCAGCCCCAATATCCCCTCCCTCCTCAGCAGCTTTTGGGTAAGGACCAGCCCTGTTGGTGCCAGTACTCTCTGCATGACTTGACTCACCAATCCATAGGGATTTCCAGGAAAGATTACCATCCTGTTCTACCCTTATCATTAATGTCTGCAGAGATGCTTTTTGAGCACAGTGTCTGACTTTAAACCTCCCTGCTAGGAAGAGATCAGAGCAGCATTTGAAACCTATCCTAAAAAATAAAGGAAGCTGTTTTGTGGGGGTTATTCTGCATTGACCCCATCTACCTCTATTTTGCATTCATTGATTCTCCCCACACCTCGTGTTTCAAATGGGCTGGAATCACCAGCTGGGTTTTCCTGCTTGGTTGAGTTATTTGCAGCCTCAGCCTGGAGGTGCGAGATGCCACCCAAAACATCCTCATGGCTCCAGAGTGAGGGGCAGTGATTTGGGGAACAGGTTTGGGAAACCAGTGGAGTATTTCACCATTTCTGGCAACAGCATGTCAGGTTGGATGGGGGATGTTTTGCAGCCCAGCCTTTCTTCTGTGCTGGCTCTCTGGCAAATCAGCCCCAAAGCCAGAACTTCTTGGCAGCAGAAGATAGCACTGTTTTGTTTCTCCTTAGCATCTGCAGAAATGTGCCACCAGGAACAGCTGCCTGACCTCACAGACAAAGGGCAGCCCTGGGGAGCAGCAAGAAGGCAAGTGGGCTATTAAAGAAAGGGAGGTGGCAAGTGCTGGTGTGTCATTAGTGCCATTGTTATTGCTGAAGGCTGATAGAGTTTGTATCAGTAAGAGGCAAGGATGGGAGTCAAGATGTAGGACAACTGTTTGCAAAGGGAGGGCTTGATCCCGTGTTGTAAACCACCTTCTGGATTCCATCCTAAACTTTGCAGAGGCATGCCAAGTGTGGTATTTACCAGCATTCGCCAGGCTGAACAGGACCCTCCATGGGGCCAGGAGGACAACACCGCAGCATGTGTGGTACCTGCTGCCCAGGGAAGCAAATATACTCTATGGTCCCACTTGGTTTTATTCAGAGACTGACCAAAAAATACATCAAAAAATGCCCTTCCTCACCCAACAAGGCAGAAGGCAGGAGATGTTCAGCAAATGGTACTTATTCCGTGTGACAATATGTGGAAGACAGGAGCATCTTACAATTGCCAGGGTAAAAAAAATATTATCTTTCAAGAAAAGCTCCCAGTAGGTGGGTCCACAGGATGCACCAAAAGCAACAAGGTTAGCAAATTCCCTGTACAGTGCTATAAGGTCCTATCCTGAGCACACAAGGTCACTCTCTCTAGTCTGAGAAGCCCTCAGCACGGGGTCCTTGCAGCCATGGAGCTCCTGCAAGTTCTCAGTCTCCACTGGCCCACTTAATTTAAAGGACTTTGGAGGTTAGACCATCACTGTGCACTGGCTGGAGGTACCATGCAGGGACTTGTTTGCATGCCCAGCACTGTGGCAGAAGCCGGGACCATTGTCCATCACAAGGACCAAGGCCGAGGAGAAGCTATGTGAGGCGTAGTGGGTACCTATGGTGAGCTGGCGTGAGTCTGGAAAAACCCCAGCTACTGCGAGTCCTGCCATGACACATCCTGGCAATTCCCCTTTTACACTCCATGAATCAAAAGTCAAAGATTTTGGAAGTATGTTCTATATAAAACTTAATATCCTGAAGTTTATAGGCATGTGTCACTCCAGGAGAGAGAGAGCGGTGTTTACAGTACAAGTAAAACATCAGTTCCTCGATGCAGAAATAGCTCCTGTTTCAGATTTCCGCATGAGGTCCTGGCATGGATTAGTGCTGTTAATCTCTGCTGTAATAGCATATAAAGGAAAACTCTGCCCAGACAGCAAGAAATATGTATTTTATAGAGCTAAATGTGAAGTCATCCATCTAAGAAAAACCATACAGGTCTCATTTGCAGGTGGAAGGCTATCCCAAGGAAAGTGACTTTTGGTAAAATCAGCAAATCATGAGCCCCAGCAGCACTTGTAAGCACAAGCATTTGCTATACAAAAAGCAGGAGCTGGGGTCGTGTGGGAGCAATAAGCTCCTTATATGGATGCAAAAGCCAGAAGGGAGGCTTGGAGGGGAGCCCAAGGGTGCTATGCATGCACCCTGGAGGGAGAAGCTGAAGGAGAGCCATGTCTCCACATTAGAAACTGCAAAGATGAAACCATGGTTGAGCACAGCATAAAATGGTCCCTTGTACTGGTTGGGCAAGATGAGGCTCACTAGCCTGGTAATGAGCTTGACAAAACCCATCAGCCAGGACTGACCTGCAGCCAACACAAACTGAAACACTGGGTACCGCATATCCACAGCCAAAATCCCCTTCTCAGCATCAGAGCTGGGGCTTGATGGTTTCCTAAAGGACATCCTCATGCTCAGGCAGGAATTCATTTTGGGATATGAGATGGAGAAGGTGACAACAGCTGTCCTTTCCAGCATGAAAATCTGCCTGCTTGTGGATATTTTCCCCTCCTACTGAAGTCAAAGGAGGCTGATTGCAAGTGACTCGTTTTTCAACCACAATGGGAACAGGAAATCAGGTTCCTGCTTATTCCATCAAGAATATCCCACAGGGCTGCAGGTGGCCCAGCAGCAGCCAGGTAGGATGCTGCAGGTACGGCTCCCCATCACAGGCAGCATCTCATTTCCCTTGCAATCAGCTTCTGAAATATCCAGCAAGCATCTGGCATCCCTGAGAGAGTTAAGACTAAGATTAAGATCCCTGAGAGAGTTAAGATGGAGTCAATGTTTCCACCATCAGCCTTGCTTTCGAGGGGCTCGTAACTCTCAAAGTTTGTGCTCTCATGAGGCCAAAACTTGGCACAGAAACACACAGCCCAGATGCAGTTTTATTTGGTAATAAATAGCTTAACTCTCATAAGCCTTTTTTTTTTTTTTTTTTGGTCTTAAACAAGTAAAATGGAAAAGAAAAATGTATGGGATTTTTTTTTCCCCTACCTTCTGATAATTTTGGAAAAGCAGCTTATACTGAAGCAGGCTTTTTTCGGACACACACAGTCCACAATGCTATTTCTCACGTCTTCCCTTTTTATATCCACTTTTTAACAGGATCAATGTCCTTTGCCCAGTGCGGTGCCAGCATCTCAGTGCGAGATTTCCAGGGGTGACTCTCAATGAAGGATTACTTGATCTTTAGCACATTAAGCCTGATGTTCAGGAAGAGTTAAAACACGGCAAAATTCCCCAAGCCCTTTAATCAATGTCGGTAACAATTTGAGGATGGATTGCTGTTTTAATTGCATCCCACTTCACCAGCTTGACATCCCACTTCTCTAGAGTTCAGGCAGTTGGAGGATTCCCAGCTGGTGCCATTATCTGAATGCTTTGTTATCTGCAGGGCTGGGAATGTGGCACTGGTATGGGGAGCTGGGCTGATGTTGGGTCAGGGTCATGCAACATGGCCCAAGGAGGACTCTTCAGAGTTACCTGAGGAAAACATCATTTCCCTGGGGTGAGGACCCACCCATCGTCCCCTCTGAGCCATGTGCCTGTTTGCTGGTAGGGCAACAAAGCTGGTGAGAGGTCCGGATAAGATGTCTTATGAGGAGTGGTTGAGGGAACTGAGACTGTTTAGTCTGGAGAAGAGACGGCTGAGGGGAGACCTTATTGCTCTCTACAGCTACCTGAAAGGAGGTTCTAGAGAGGTGGGCATTGGTCTCTTCTCCCAAGTAACCAGCGATAAGACAAGAGGAAATGACCTCAAGTTGCTCCAGGGGAGGTTTAGATTGGATATTAGGAAAAATTTTATTACTGAAAGAGTGACTAAGCCCCGGAACAGGCTGCCCAGGGAAGTGGTGGAGCCACCACCCCTGGAAGTATTAAAAAAAAGTGTAGACATGGCACTTCAGGACATGGTCTAGTCGTCATGATAGTGTTGGGTTGACAGTTGGACTTGATGATCTTAGAGGTCTTTTCCAACCTTAATGAATCCGTGATTCTATAAGATTGAAGGCAACCCTACAGGGTGGAAATTTTCCTCCAAAATGGCCTCCCACCAAATCCTCCATCTCAATGTCAGGCTTGCAACCCAACAGCATGCACAGAGCCTCCCTACACACTCATACTGTGTCTCAGCCTTCCCAAATGCCAGCCGAATCAGTGAAGAATTACTTGCAAGAGAGGAACAAGGAATTTTCTAGCTGGAATCAAGGCAGATCGCTCATGCTGCAGAGCCCACCCCTTGCCCCAGAAAGTCCCAGCCTGTTATCAGCCCTGCGTACATGTAGTCTCCAGGAGGAATGGGATAGCCTACATATGGTATGGATTTTCACAGGACCCACTGACTGAGGGAGTGGTGAACTGGAAGAAAAACTCCCAAATGTACAGGTACACTTTGAGCCATCTGTCTTCGAGCAACATCAGCCATAAGCTGCATTATGAAGCATGTAGGAGATGTCACAGCAAGAAGTTGTGCATGTGAAACTACTCTGACACAGCAATAGCAATTTCACGCAAAGAAGAAGTGTCCTCATGCTGCAGTGAGGCCATTGCAGGAATTTTCAGGTGGACAAACACTGCATCCACAGCTACCTCCAACCACAGCAAGGTCTTCCCACCTCTCATTCACATAAGATGTAACCCAGCTCCCATGGCCCAGCTCGCCATCAATGAATAGCTTTTTGTTTTCTTTGAGATTAAAAGGCAACAGAGTTCCAGTAATTAAACTAGTCTAAAGAAGCCAGCCACCTCAAACAGAAAAGCTGTTGCAGAGCCAAAAGATTAATCCATGTGAATATTAAAGATACAGAAACTACCGACAAGACCAGAATGAACCAATCTGGATGACGAGGGAGGCCCATATGCAAACCTGCAACCTCTGGTTTCATGTCTTCTCCAGCTGCCATGGCAGGAACGAGGGGCTTGAACTGATGTGGAGGATGCAGGGTAGGAGGAGAGGGACTTCGGCAGCACAGCCTGCTCCCTCCTTTGAGCAAAACACAACCTCTAGCAGTCTGCTCCCCATCAAATTAGTTCAGGCAGAGCTAAACTGAGCATCACAGAATGGGAAACTGGTCTGGGTCCAGAGCCCTTGCACTGCATCAACCCCTTTGTTGGACATGATGGGCACCTCATGGAACGGAGAGAACTGGGGACCTGTGGGAGCTGCTTGGAGAAGAAAGTGCTTCTCAGTGGTGGAAAAGCCAAACCATTTGGCCTTAAGTCACCCGAAGAGAAGGTTACCAAGGCAATGGCAGGCGAGTTTTTCTCCCTTTACTGTTTTTGTTTCAAAGAACTGCCTCCTCCCATCACACGCAGGAGCAAGCCACCCAGACAGGACCCGAGCTGATCTCCTGTTATGATTTTTACCATTCCTGACAGTGGTTTTGCCTAGCCCGCTCAGACAGAAACATTTGTCCTCTCTCACATGGATGTTGTTTTTACTACATCTACCTCGGAAACCTGCATGCTGCTTTTCAGCATAACCAGCAAGTACAGTGGGCACGAGGAGGCTGCACAGCCCTCAGCCTTTCTCAACCAGCAAATCCCCTTGCAGAAGTCCATTAGCAGCACCAGGTTGTCACAGCTACCTTGCTTTCCGAAGCCAGCCTTGCTACTGAGAAACAAAACTGACATTGGAGGGAATTCTGCTCCCAGGGCCGGTGGGTGCTGCTCTTAACAGAGGCAACAAAATAAAGAAGGTTTTTGGTTACAAGGTGTGGAATAACCTGTAAATTGTTGTTTATAGGGCTGGTTAAGTGTCCCATAAATACAAATACTGGCAGTGAGTGGAGTGAGCTGTCAGCTGGGGTGAGGAAGGTGGGATGCCCTGACTGGGAAAGCGTGTGTCCCCAGGGCTTTCTGCACACCAGGCACCTTTTAATCCACCCATGTGTTTTCAGGACCAGTCACTACCCACCACATATGAGGTGAGACTTCTCTCATGCTACTGGATTTTTCACATTTATGTGTTCTGCCCCCATACTTGGCACTGACGAGGCTACTTCTCAAGTACTGTGCTCAGTTTTGGGCCCCTTACCACAAGAAGGGCATTGAGG
>VZZY01024394.1:7036-24784 GCA_013400335.1 Eurystomus gularis
TTTTTTTTTTTAAATACCTAAATCATTGCTATCAATAGCAGCTTCTGCGAGGTATGAACTGGCTAAGCAAGGTTATAAAATTCCTTCAGTAAAACAAGGGCAGCAATTAAATGTTTAAAAACTGATCGTCACTGTCAGGTCTCAAAATGGATGCGTGGCCACGTGAAGGACAGCAATCATACATATCATATCATGGCACAGGACCAAAGCTACTATATTTCCAGGCAGTGTGTCTATATGATATTATTACAGTTAATTAGTGAACTTTAATTAATTTTTATGATTTTTTTTTTTGTCCTCCCCAATATTTTAAGATTTTTGCATGGTGGAGTTTTAGGAAAAGCTGGTGGTCTCCTGGGTGTGGAAGCCAGCTGAGGGCAAAGCCTTCACCCCAATGGTGCAACCAACTCCCTCCAGCCCTGTCCCATCCTCAGGTGGGTCAAGAAAAGAGGTGGTTGCGATGGCTTTGCCAACTCCAGCTCACGACCTGAGGAAGCACCACTGATGTCTCAGGTGCAAATTGCCGTCCAGGTATGTGCAGAGGGAAGGTGCTCAGAGACAGGCATTTGCAGACAGATATTTTGGCACGTACTTGTCACTAATGTCATTCTTTTTGCCTATTTTCAAGCCATGCAAAACCACGCAGCTTCTCTTCCTCCAACTCCATAAAGAGAAAAAAAAAAAGGACAGGGTTGCAAGTGTGTGATGCAATTGCTGCTTGGAGAACAGCAACACGAAAGCCCCAGCTGAGCAAAGCAGTCCTTTATCCCCAGCAGCTTCCACCAAGCATGGTCCTCTGCATCTATTACAGAGGTGACTAGTCCACATTGAGCTCTGAACAAAGTGGCAAGAAGCCCTTTATGGTAGCAAAGACAGTAACTAAAACCACATTGCCTCCTTTTTTGGCCAAGGAAGTCTTCCTGTGTGATCTACGAGGTGAAGCTGAGAAGACAGCATCTATCTCCGTTGATGAAATCCCTTGTACATTCAGAAAAAAAAAAAAAAGAAGTAATCAATATAAATGAAGGCTGCTGTTCAAATGTTCATGGGATATGTGGTTAAAAACAAGATTTAGAAGACGGAGTCATGACACTAATTGCTTTCAGTAACAAGAATTTCCAAGGCCAATTTATGCAAACAAATTAATTTATCCCCCACTTTTTATGCACCTGCAAGTAAAGAGTGTGCAATCATGAAGGTTCTGTGTTCAGAATACATACATCATCTCACAATTCCTGTGCGATCACTATTTTTGGGAAGTTTTACTGATCTGCAGGCAAAGGCAAGTGTGGGAAGCATGAGAGCATCATACCAACAGCACGGGGGATTTGAGCAAGGGCTGCGTCAGAACGAGCACACGATGAGGTTTAGACACAAATGACTGAAGGACCCATAAGCTCTGCTCACTGGTTTCATCTGTCCTTCCCTCTGTTAAGAGCAAACAAATTGTTGTTCATATAGCCCCAGCTTCACCCTTAACCTCCTGAAAGATCACAAAAGAAATATGCCACCAGTACCCAGGGAAACTCCCACAGCGGTTTATCTGCACTAGGTTCAGCATTTTATTTTACCTCTCTGAAATACAGACCAAATATGAGCCCTTGCCTCATACAAATCTTCTACAAATCTCCCTTTGTTCAGAGCCTTTAGACAAAACAGAAGGATTTAATACAGATCATCTCCAGGGAGAAAGAGGAGGTGGAGTGGCCCAAAACCAACAGAAAAATGTATCTCCAGGCCACGTGTCCACTCCATTACCACCATGAGCTGCCCACTTGGGCTTGAAGGAGCCCACTGAGCCCAAGGGGCAGACAAGGGTGGGATAACCACCCTCCCACAAGAAACTCATCCAAGATACCACATTGACCTGGACATCAGACAACCTTCAACTCTAAAGCAATGATCCCATTGCAAAGAACAGAAATAAAACGCAAGAATATGTCTCTGTAGGGAAAAAACAAAGCCCTCGAGCCAGCCCTCCCCTTGCAATCAGGATACTTCTTGTCTTTCATGCTCCACTTTTCTTTTTTGCACCATGACTTTGCATTTTCCAGTCTGTCTAATTCTAGCTACATTTTTGTTTGTTTGTTTTTAATATAAAATCTCGGTGGTTGGTGAAAAATACGGAAAGAAAAGATAGACTTCAATTCTTCACGTGTTTTCAGCACCCTCGTGGTGGTATTGGCTCCACAGAGAGTCATCTTCTGACTTGCTGTTAAGTTTCTCTTCACAGAGAGAAATAAGTAGGGAGCCAAAATGCCTCATTTTTACAGCATCACTCATTTGACCCAAACTTTATTTGATTTACTTGTTTACAAACACAAGTACCCTCAACCTCAGCACACCACCCACACTCAGCAGGGAAAACCCTCCTTCATTTTCACACCAACGCTTCTTCAGTTAAGCCATAAAAGATGCTTTTAAACCCCATCCCTTCAAGCTACTACCTTCTTCACTCAGAGAATAAATTCTTATGGCACAGGGACACTTGTAGGAGCTTGTCCCCACCCTCACCCACATCCCAACCCAGATCCCAGTGGAAAAACAGTGTTTTTTCCAAATTGGCAGCAATGCAGGTGGAGAGAAAGGTGCTTCTGGGAAATCAGTAAATATCCACTAATTCCGGGCATCCTTTATCCTAGAAGTCATGCACTGATGTAATGGATGTGAAGATGGTGGGTTTTAACGGAAGTTTTCAGTGGTGCCCAGTGACAGGACAAGAGGCAATGGGCACAAATTGGAACCCAGGAGGTTCCAGCTGAACACGAAGGAAAACTTGTTTGGTGTGAGGGTGTCCGAGCCTGGCCCAGGCTGCCCAGAGAGGTTGTGGAGTCTCCTTCTCTGGAGAGATTCCAAACCTGCCAGGACAAGATCCTGGGCCCCCTGCTTTGAGTGACCCAGCTGGAGTAGCTGGAGTTGGATGACGTGGTCTCCTGAGGTCCCTTCCAACCCATACTGTTTTGTGATTCACTGACAAACAACATCCAATTAACAGTAATTAAATCAATGTGTCATCCAGTAGCAAATCATTAAGTATACACCACTTTTGTACATTGCTAAGAGATGGTTGAGAGAAAAAAGAAAAAAAAAAAAAAAAAATCAGAAAAATAAGGAAAAAAAACAAAGAAAAAAGAAGAAGGAAAGAATGGAACATTTTCTCTGAATAAAGAGCTATTTTCTCTTCAGCCTCCTGCCAAGCACAAACCTCCTGCAAGTACAGTGCTAGCAATATGTAGCTTATGTGGTCTTGTGAGCAAGTCAAACTGGTTGAATTCAACCTGCCACCACTATCTGTTTTCCTTTCCACATGAGATTTCTCACTACATCCATAGCTCAGCACACCTTATTTAGAGGTAGCAACAGCAACTAGATACACCTAGTTAGTAAGAGGGCAAAATTATTGCTCTAAATTTAAGCTCTTCTGCTCCTTATTAAGCTTTTGATGGTGGAGGGGAAAAAAAAAAAATTAAGAAAGAGCAGGAGAGAGGAACATCTTTTTTTTGCCTTGCAACATAGACCAAGGACTTGCCAGCTCTGCCGAAGCATTTGGGGAAAGAGGAGATGCTCGTCATTGCCCCATAACTCCTCCTGCTGACTGCTTGCCTTGATTTTTCTTAGGATACCTTTAGCAAACCCTTGGATGGATTAGCTGGTGTAACACACATCAACCTGGATGCTGACATTTCCCAAAACAAACTCTTGATTTAGTCGTTGCATGACCATTTCAACTGATTTTTTCCCCATGTGTTTGGGGGAATTGTATCTACAGCTCAGCTGATCAAAATTCCTCAGAGGTGGGTAAAAGCACGTAAGGTAAAGCAAGGCCATTAACAAACCGCTGCCAGGAAACCTCCAAAAGGATTTTAAATCCATAACATGGGGCTCAATATAATGCAACCACAGCAGGTTTTGAATTGCAGCCTCCCCAGAGAAGCAAGGAGCTCCCATGAAGGTGCGTGTCCATGCTGCGTGTGCATCCAGGAGTATCACCTTTCAGACAGGTTTAATGGTCCCAGTATTCGCCAGTGCACGTGGCCGTGGTGCTGCACAGGAATCTGTCGCCTTCTACTAAGGCTACCTGCACAGCAAGGAACAAGGAGCCATTTATATCTTGTCCTTGACGGAACCAGAGGAAACAGCCTCAAGTTGCACCAGGGGAGGGTTAGGTTGGACATTAGGAACACTTTCTTCCCCAGAAGGGCTGTCAGGGGCTGGCCCAGGCTGCCCAGGGCAGTGGTGGAGTCCCCATCCCTGGAGGGGTTTCACAGCCATGGAGATGTGGTGCTGAGGGACATGCTTTAGTGGTGCCCTGGCAGTGCTGGGTTAACGGTTGGACTTGATGATCTTAAAGGTCTCCTCCAAACAATATTATTCTATGATTCTACAAGAAAGTTAGAGATAGACTTTTTACCAAGGCCTGTAATGACAGGACAAGGGGCAATGGTTTTAAACATGTAGAGGGTAGGTTTAGATTGGACATAAGGAAGAAATTTGAGCAACCTTATCTTGTGAAAGAAGTGAAAGGTGAGGTTGGCCTAGGTGGTATTTAAGGTCCCTTCCAGCCTAAACCATTCTATGATTCTATATCACAGGTCTCCTTCCCACCCTGCTTGTCCCCAAACGTGCCTTGGCTGAGCCCCTATGTCACATTCGCAATAATTGCAGCAGCAGGAGGCAAGGAAGGGCTGAGGATGGGAGGTGTTTTCAAAAATATGAAGCAAAATTTTCCATTATAAACATATTTCATTATAAAGGGCCCAGAATGAAGTATTCCACATGAGAAATTCTAAAATATTTGATTTCATTTTTTTTTAAGGCAGCCTCCTAACTTTCAGTTTCAAAATGGCATTTTTTTCCCCACTTAAAAATGGGAAGGAAAATAGGTAAATACAAATAGCAAAAAAACCAAAATCCAGGTGTTTATAAGGGCTTATAGCAACATTTGGGTTAGGTTTTTTTTTTTATTGCTGAAGTCAATGCAATTGTGTTTGTACATGCCACCTTTGAGCGGGGCTCAGGAAGATTTTATGTAGGGAGTAGTTATATCTCTAAAAGTCCCCTGCTGATGGCTACAAGCAGAACTGAGAAAAAAAAATGGTAAGAAAAAATATTTGCAAATATTTTAATAGTTGCCAATGTTCATAATGTTATAAGAAGTCTGACTGTGGCTGGAGATGGTCTGAAATCCTCAGCTTTCACAAGCAGCAATTAGAAGGAACTAGCAATTAAATGACAATCAGAGCTTCCTTCAGGTAAGCAAGAAAATCACTAGTCCCCACAGTGGCAAAAATTCCTTAAAAAGTGTTCCAACAACAACACACAGACTTGGAAACAAAAGGTAAACCTTAAAGAAAAAAAATAACCAAACAACCCACAAATTCATTTTTTGTTATTAACCTGGACTATTTTTTTCTATAAAGTCTTGTTGGCAGTCCTTTCCCCTTCATTTTTTGTAAGCATTTAAATTTTTATGAGCATTTTTGGTTCTGCTTGCAGTTTGCAAGTATTCACATTAAAAAAAAAACAAAACACAAAAATCAGGCCAAAGTTGGCAGTTGCTCAGTAAAGAAGCTTGTCCCCAAGAACCAGACATGAGGGATTTACATCCCCTAGTTTCTTCTTCTGTATACAAGGCTTCTACTCTCTTACTTATCTTGGGGCTTTCGTGGTCGGTGGGGAGAGGGATCACTCCAGAGGGAGATTCATGGCAGTATTGAAAGGAGAAACCTCCACCTAAAGCTGCTTCTCTCCTTTTCCCCTGCTGATTGCAGAAGCAGCATCAACAAGAAGCTGAAATCCCATCTCTAATTGCTGACTTCCCAAATCCCAGCTGGAGGGACCGTGCCTCAACATTATCCGGCACAAATTCTGAGGATTAGATTAGCCAGTCTGGGGCCAAGAAGTTGCTGCCCAGATTAAGTAAGTCAAAGGTACAGCCCAGACGATGACCACTGAGTTGGAATTGCAAAACACTGTTAATCTGAAATATTAGGAGGAAAAATCTCATTAATTAATTCTTCAGGCAATTTTAGTAGTACAGGAGTGCACGTAGGTTGACGACTCCAATGACAGAATTAAAATGTCTTTCCCTCCCCAATCTGCCTTTATCAACTCAAAAAATCCAGAGATTTTATGACTTTGCGAGACCCTCGTGACAAGAGAGCTCAGAGCGAGCTCTGCCAGCCTGTCCCTGGCTGGGGGGACGTCAGGGGAGATGCGGAGAAGTCATTGCCTTCTGGCTCACCTCCAGTCATCCACTAAAAAAAAAAAAAATCAGTCCTGGTAAAGTTCACGCCGTGAGCATTGAGATGCGTTGTGAAGTGCAGGGGAAAAACATGGGAAATGTTACATCTTCAGGGAAGGGGTTTAATAAATGTTTAAGGAAATGGCTGCTCTCACGATCCCACTCTCCCCCGTAAAAATTGAGATCTTGCTTTGATTTCTGTCATCGAGTCTGCTGTCCCCGAAACTGCAGTTGTCCAAACGCATTTGTGGGGTCTTGTGTGATCTTCACGTTTACACATCCTACATCGTTGTCTTGTGATTTACCTTGAATCCTTTCCAACCCTCTTCCCTGCCCCTCCGCAGTGAACACAGAAAACAGTTCTAGCAAGCACTTTGTTTTCAGTTCAATTTACACGGAGCCAGTCTGATGACCCCATTCAAAATGCAAACAGAAGGACATTTCTGGAAACCCCTTTTGCAGCTTTTACCTCTTTCTGCTGCGTTTGCGTTGATCTCCTCATTGTTAGGCAAAGAGCAAGGCACTGATGAGAAAACTTCAAAAGCACAATCTGAACCCAAGAGAGCACGTCGGATGGACCTGTGCATCCCAAAGAAGCCACATTGCACTGAGCTGTCACATGGACCTGAACGCAGAGCACACAGCAAGCTCAGGCCACCACCCAGTGCCACATTATCCTACCACTTGTTTGTTAATTTTTCAGCCAGAAAGTGGCTTATAAGCAGCAGCACTGATCTGAAAAAAATCCTCCCTACAGCTTAGAATTATCTAATCATTTTGGCTGGAAGAGATCTTCAAGATCATTGAGTACACCATTACCCCAGCACTGCCAGGGCACCACTAACCCATGTCCCTCAGCACCACATCTCCACGGCTTGGAAACCCCTCCAGGGATGGGGACTCCACCACTGCCCTGGGCAGCCTGGGACAGCCCTTCACAACCCTTTCAAGGGAAGAAATTGTTCCTCACATCCAACCTAAACCTCCCCTGGTGCATTTCAGGCCATTTCCTCTTGTCCTATCACTTGCTCCTCAGAAGATAAAAAACTGACTTCCACCTCACTCCAACCTCCTTTCAGGGAGTTGTTTAGAGCGAGAAGGTCTCCCCTGAGCCTCCTTTTCTCCAGACTCAACACCCCCAGGTCCCTCAGCCGCTCCTCATCAGACTTATGCTCTAGACCCTTCACCAGCTTCATTGCCCTTCTTTGGACTTATCCCTATATGGAGAGTATCTCTAAAATATGAAAATAACCCGAATGGATATCCTTATATACTGGTAGTGATGGGTGCAGGCTCGGGAGGGCAGCTGTGCATGGCCCTGGGCATTGAGCGTTTACTTGTAGGTGAGAAGCTTAATCACAACTGACATTAGAAGTAACCAAAAGTCATTCACCTGCTGGTAGTTGTGTGAGTTGAGCTAGAAGTCCCAGTCCTATTTATGTGAGAGCCTAGGTCATAAAAGCCACTGTGAGAACTGATGCTGTTTGCACCCTTGGCCAACAGTCTTGGGAGACAGGTCAGAAATGGGAAGCTCCCATTTGATCCTTAGCATCTGCTCTTTTAAGGAGCTATCCTAGGCAAAGGATTCATCCATCTTCTAAAGCAAGGGGACCAACTACACTGAGCTATGAAAATCATAGAATGGTTTGGGTTGGAAGGGACCTCAAAGATCATCAAAACGAGATAGACAAGAGGTAATGGTCTTGAGTTCCACCAGGGGAGGTTTAGATTGGATATTAGGAAGAAATTCTATACTGAAAGAGTGGTTGGGCACTGGAACAGGCTGCCCAGGGAAGTGGTGGAGTCACCATCCCTGGAGGTATAAAAAAAAACGAGCAGATGTGGCGTTTTGGGACATGGTCTAGTGGTCAGGGGGATGTTGGGATGAAGGTTGGGCTTGATGATCCTGGAGATCTTTTCCAATCCAAATGATTCTATGATAAAGATTTAATTTCTGAATCCACTAAAAATATAAAAATCAGAGAACTTTGCTTAAAAGTATAAGTGTTGCAGCTAACAGCTCGAGTATGGCCCGAATTACACATCACTGCTTCTCCCAAAGCCACCCCGGCCAAGACACCAAGGTCCCTCTCCACCCTGATCTTATGGATGAGGCTTTGGGACTCTTCACGACCTCTCCAGCTAGTAAAACACCACATTTTTGACTGGCACGCAAAGATAAAGCAGTACTTGGAGCAGGTTATACCTGATAGACACAACAGAAAACTGCCAACGGTCAAAGAATGTGCAATCAGCAATTAGGACTATTTGATACTCCCAGAAAGGAAGAAATAAAAACACACACAGAAAAGTGAGATTTATCAGGCAGTTAATTGCTCAGCATTTAAATGTAAGGGTTGGGAAACTGTCATTTTAACTATTACTGCATTACACATTCATACGCTCTCACGTAATATAAGAGCCTCAGAATGACATGACACATTTTAATTAAAACACAATTACTTATGGACAATCAGAGCTATTCAAATAGTGCCTCCTTTTTGGTACCTTTCACTGTTTTCTCCGCCAGTGAGTGACACAGCAGAACCAGAAATAGGAATAGCTCAGATGTCATGTGTCAATTTTTTTTAATGTACATGCTACACGCTATTTCTTTTTCTTTATGAGTTCCCTTTCTTAAAGCTGTGTCTCTATATCTCTGGAATGATCTAATTTGTTCTGCAGAGAGTGATACAGTAATGATCTTGTACAACTACTAAATAATATAGGGCCTGCCTTTGGTTATCGTGTAATTTGTGACTTAGTTTCCCCCTTTGCCAGCTACATAAGGAAAAATCAGTTCAGTCTTTCATTTGTCCATCAGACGAAGCACATGAACCACCATAAACTTTCCGTAACTGTCATTACACTTGTCCAAGTCAAGCTTAAAATGCATAAACAGGACGCCAACCACTTCAAGCTTTTAGCAGGGGGAGAGCTTTGAGCCAAAAAAAACCAACCAGGTGGATTCTGGAAAGACGTTTTTCCATGGAAGCGCACACAAACCAAGCTGGTTGTCCTTCATCACCTTACTTGGTGACTTCTTCCCTCTCTCCAGTCATAAATCTATTTTAGATTTTATTCCTGAGCACATAAAACTCCAATTTAGCAACAAAACTATCCAAAACAAACTTTAACCTAAACACAAACCAATATAATGTACTTGTTCCTTAGCTGTAAACATGGGAAAAGGGAGGAGCCATCAGAATTGTAACTAAGTTTTTCCCACTTTATGTTTTACAGAGTGCTTAAAATAACAATACTAAAATTAAAAGAAGGAAAAAAACTCACAGCAAGCAGGCTTGGAATCCAACACAGAGAGCATCAGTCCTCGTTAATCCCCAAGGAAGCAAAAAGCTGGCCTTAATATCATCCCCTAAATGTTAAAGCCACAAACCAAAACTTAATTTTTGGGGAAAAACAAATGCTCTTTTCTACTAAAATGCTGTTTTGTTGTGAACTACTGGAAGGAGCAGGAGTATAAATAACTATTACCTCCTTTCCCTCTTGCATTCAGAAGCCTCTCTGATGACAGCAGCATTTGGGTCCCACTACTTCCATACTTGGGTGTGTTTTCCTCTAATTAAGGACTTGTTACTCCTAATTAAGGCACGTGCCGGTTCATGCTCCCAGCTATTCCTAGTCAATCAGGGTAACGAGCGGGTCCTACCCCTTCTCTCAGACAGTAGCACGACGTCAGTCTTGGCACAAAACCATCAGGTCTAAAGGGCTTCATTGCCCCAAGCTGGGAATGAGTGCAGGGCAGGGCACAAAACTCGGTACCAGAACGAGCATCAGCTATGGAGGGAGGAGGCATCCAAAACACTCATTCCAGAAGAGAACACTTGCACTTTAGGAAGTGCTAACTGCACCCCTGCATCAGCTTTACGGTCTATGCAAAGCCCCTGAAAACAGCAACTGTGGAAAAAAGTCTGACATTAATAAAATTTCCTCAAAATCCGTAATATTTTCCTGATATTAGATGTTTTATCTTGATTTCTGTCTTTGTTTCATTGTTTTTTTAGTACGGTAATGTGTTAGCCTGGGTTACTTGTATTCACAAAAGTTTGCCTGCAAGAACAGTAAGAAAGATTGCCTGTTAGAACAGCAAGAATTCTGCCCACAACAATAAAATAATAAAGTAATAAAATTCCAGAGGAAATGTACCGGGGATAAACAAATCTAATTTTTAAATGCTTTTTTTTTTTTTGGAAACTCACACTGGAACTTCTTCCCATCTTTCTTTAGTTTTAGATAATGAGATTTTTATTCCTTTTATCGTTCTCTGTTTCCCACGTATTCCTCTTTTACGTGGTCATTTGCCAGATGCTTTGGTGACCAGCTCCTGGAAAGCCACCCCAGGCACCAGCACAGCAGCAACCTCCACCCTGCGCCCCACCTCCTTCATGCCTTCTTCAAGAGCACGAGCGATACGACCTTCATCGGATATTCAAGGTTTACTCCGTAGGGAAAACATTTATGAAACTATAGAGCTATTCTGGGGTAAATGATAGAACATAACTTCCCAGTGACTCATATAATCTCAGCCAAACTTGGCCTAATTAGGAAGCAGGTAATTGTATTTGCGTGAGAGGTGACAGCTGTATTAGAAGGCAAGAAATGCAACTTCCTGCAATTGCTGCAAATCGTTCTCCTCCTGCTTTCCCAGAAAAAACCTGGGAAGCCATAAAATAGGAACACAAGGGGAACAGATCCACATTCCCAACGCCCAAAAGGAGTTTTTCTCCAAAATGATCACTGTGTACCTGGCAGAAAAGGGAGTGCAGCGCTGCGGAAGCCTCTGAAGGCATCAAGGAGCACAGCAGCAGTTTTCCAGGCTGATTGGCAAGAGGTAGGTTGACTTCAAGCTGTTGCCAAGGACTAGGACATAATTAGATGTCAGGCACAATTCAGCAACTGCCACCAGCTCCCCTTCCCACTCCAGCCCGAGCCACGCAGTGCTGGGCTCCTGCCTGGGGATCATGAGGAGCATCGCTCAGGCACAGGTTGGGAAATTCGTTGCCTGTAGGCACTAATTTTAAACAGCTCTCACCAATCCCGTGTCCAGGGGGTAGGCATGCAGAATTTAGGGCAAGGGGAAAAAAATAAATAAATAGAACATGGCGAGGGAGGAAGAGAATGAGAGAGAAGGATATAGAATATATTAATTTTGGAGATTCACAAAGGGGAAGAGGAGAAGACTGTACCTGAGCTGCTCTTAGCAGTGCAGCAACGCTTACCGATATGGTTTTGCATTCTCCAGGAGCTAGTTCACCAAGGAGCCTTTTTTCCACGTGCTGAGAGGTGGTGGGTTTGCAGGAACTGCATTTCATAAAGGAAGACAAAAACAACCCGCGGTTAATATATAAAAGCCTGACAGTCCATATAGGGATCAAAAAATGACAGCTCCTGGTATGCAAAACCCATCAGAAAGCTTTTCAGTCTTACCAGCATGAATAGACGAGTGTTGGATACTACCTAAAATCAGGTTACACATGTTTATTTCAAGCTCCTCTGACAATCATGATGCCAGACATGCCCTTTCCCTGGGTTTCTTTAATTTTAGCATCTCTTCAGTCGCTGATGCAGAATTTTCCCCGTGCATTCAAAGAGCTGAATGGGTTGGAAGGGATCTGCAAGACGTCCTTATACAAGTTCCAGCTGTCAGCCCTTTTTCAGGAGGAAAACTTTCCCACTGCAGCTGTGTGGGGTATTATGGGGATATTTCCTAGTTTTCAGGCAATGAATCCAGTGCACCTGCAAAGAAATGGTCACAGAGATGTCATCTGAGGATCAATGCCTGAGAGGAGCATCGGCAAATGCACTTACAATATTTTTCCCGACTGAACATTTAAGTTATTATAGACTTCGTGCATGAGATAAATGAGATTACAGAAAACCTTACTTTTCAAGACTTGAGGAGGAAAATGGCTGTGCTACTTGGGATAGGACATCGTGGTTGCCTGGGAGGGATACGATGTCACACTTTCTCTTCATTACACCGCACCACACCGTGAGGAGCTGATTCACACACCATGCTATTGCCTAAATCACCCGTCTTCCTCAAAAAGAACAACGTGGACGGTACCTTTGTCTTTATTCACACTGTGCAAGTGATCACAAACCTCTCTTTTGCAGCCCACCTTGGGACAATGAATATGATTTGACTGAAGGTTCACCTGAGGTTACGTGATCTTTGCCCCTTCTAAGCAGGCATTTGAACTTCTGATAAAAGATATGTAGGACAATTCCCCTTCTAGAAATCTCCAGAGCTATCTGTGGAGACTGAGGTGTCCTCTCATATTGCTTCAGATAATATTAGCCCCAACAAGGATGAGACTCCATTTAAATTCAAGTGAAGAGATTAGTAAAGACTTTTTTCTGCAGGGAAATGGAAGGAGGACTCTCAGACCCATCAATAGATGTGTTAGTTGGGAGATGATAGGACACCAAGTCAGGAGACCTACCATGCACACCAGCCCCTGCTCTGTGACCTGGGGAAATAAGGAGAAAAAAACCCTCCACTTTCCTCTTCTCTGCCTCAATTTTGCCACCAAGTAAAAGTAAATGGATAAAATGACTCTTCCCTTTGTGTGGGATCAATGTCAGCCACAGGTAGCAACTGCTGCCGTTGGCTTATGTGGCTTGGTGGTGGGGAGCAGAAGACCCCAGGACACTGCAGACACCCCAGAGGCTGTGCATTGATGTACACTGAGCCCTGACCTGCAGCTCATTGAGAGTTTTAGCCCTGTGCCTCCCCAACAGCAGAACTTTGCTCTTCATCTCTTTTTTCTTAATTGGATAAAAAATAAAACCGTATCTGAAAGCCCTATTTTGGTTCTCTGAGTGTCACCTGCTCTCCCTGTCACACCCTTTGTTATTGATGTGGCCTCCAGCTCCTTCACTTTGCAGTTTGTAGGGGAAATAGTTTGTTGTGGTACTAGTTGACATGAATCCTTTGAGGAGACAGTTGCAGTGTGAGGGCTGACAGCTGCTCCAGCCATTGCCACCGCCACACTGAGACATCACTGGGACCTCCCAGCCATGGGACAGGCTCCAAACCTCACAGAATTTCATAGAATCATAGAGTGGTTTGTGTTGGAAGGGACCCCAAAGATCACCTAGTTCCAACCCCCCTGCCATGGCAGGGACACCTCCCACTAGACCAGGTTGCTCAAGGCCCCATCCAGCCTGGCTTTGAACACCTCCAGGGATGAAGCATCCACAGCTTCCCCGGGCAACCTGTGCCAGTGTCTCACCACCCTCAGGGTGAAGAATTTCCTTCTAAAAAGAAGGAACCCATCCAACCTAAACCATCCAGGTTCAATAATCAACACAGGCATGGAGAGGGGAGGGAACAGAGATTAACATAATGCTTAAAACAAAAAAAAAAGTCAAAAGCAAGAGTTACTTATTTCTGAGTGGATTTAACTGAAAAGGAGAAACACATCGAAATCCCTCATCCCATTTTTGTACTGAGTATGAAAGGGAACATCACTCTGTCACTTAATGGATAACTCTCGGGACTGTTTTATTTGACCAAAAACTTCGAGAGAACCTTGCAACTACTCACGATTTTCAGATTTTTCACTGTGCAACCCTGGATTTGAGCGAGATCCTTCCAGTGGTTAAAAATGGTCTCTAAGCAACGAGCACTAAAATGTTTTCAAATCTTTTTTTACTTGACCCAAGATTTGTGCTGAGTTAGATGAGCAAATGCTGGCACGATGTGACATTCTTGTTACTTGTGTTACATCCAAAGAAGTGGAAGATAACCTAGGCAAATTTCCATTATCTAATTATAAAAACCTTCTCATATTCCCATGAAACTAATTTTAATTTGATGAAAAACAGGCAACTTGGAAATGGATTTCCTACGATTTCAGCGATAAGATTCTTTCTCAGTATGTTCTCAATATACCAAAGACTCCAAAATTGGAGATCTCTATTATTAAACATTGCTGGTTGCTCATGCAGTGACTTTATGTTATTACAAAAAAAAAAAGAAAAAAAAAAGAAAAAAAAGGGGGAAAGCTTGCTAGATTTAGCAGTTCTGCTTCATCTGAGGGAAGGAGGAAGGAACCACACTGTGTTTTATTTTCAAGGAGCTGAACCAGGCTGAGGTACCCTCAATAGCTCCTGCAGAAATCAGGTGAAGCTCCTGCTTTGTGAGCAGATACTCACACCACGCGATGGCGTGTTTAAAACGTCGATAAGAATTCAATAAAGCATTGTCTTCGGAGCACGGAGAAAGAGAACTACAGAAAGCACCTTATAATTATGATATGCAGGCAATTAGCCGCAATGGAAACCAACTGTGCTTTGATACTTTCTGCCTATTAAAGGTCACCATCCTGCAATCCCTTACACATGGAAACAGAATTCATTGCATGAGTAAGGGCTACCAGAGCCTCTCCTGAAACTTCTGACATGAGACAACATGTAAAAGGACCATAAATAAGGGACAGGGTGAGAAACCTCAGCTCCGTATCTGATACGCGGCAGTTCGGCCCCAGGTTTGACCGTTTCTCCTGAAAACTAAGCCACACAACCCCCCGATTTCCTGCAAAATCTAAGAGGAAGATCAATTTAACTAATGATGTGGGGGTTCTGTGTCCCCACGGACCTCACACATATTATTTATAGAATGCATTAATATTTCATTTTTCCCATCCCTAAACAGTCTTTGAGGGTGAAAAAAAGAGATAGCTTGAGACAGGTAACATTTTAATTGAAATTAATGGGATTGGTTTGATTTCACCTCTGAGAATATAGAAATCATTCATTTTTTTTGTCATTAAAAGAATCTTAAGAGTCTCACCAGCACCCTGACAAGCACGACAGGTCACGCTGAGAACCCACCTCCCGCCTCTCGCTAACCTGTGCTGCCCAGACCATCACCCTCCAGTCCACGAAAACAAAAAATGCACAGATTGCAAAAATGTCGAGCTAAACCTCCGCTTTTCTTTCTTTTTTTTAACGTTGGTGTCGGTCAGCACGGGGGAAGGCCCTCCCTTGGATCAGACGGTGCGCGGGCAGCTCTCTTGCCATCCTTTCAACACTGCCTGTCAATGACTTTAACCTCTGACTGGGAACAGTAAGTATAAGGAGTCTTTATGCTACCTCTGTGTTGAGCTAGACCTGGGCTGCTAAACGTGCCAAATTAATGTGCTGTGCAGATTGCTTGCTCTCCAAAGGCTTCGCTGAAACGTTGTTGGACCATTTACAAGAGGTTTGCCAAATCGCTGCAAAACTGAAGCGTTACCAAAACCGAGAGTGCCGGCCAGCGGCAGGAATCGTTTCATTTACTAACCTTTTATTCATCCTCTAAGTAGTTTCCTGCTGCCAAAGTAGGCACGTGAAGCTCTTTGCTTTAATTTATATTATTAGTATTTATTGTTTTCTATCAAGCATTAGAAAGGGATTGCGTTTTCTAAAGCACCAAAGTTGCTTAGGAGCCCAAACGCACCGGGGTTTGGGCTTTGAAGTCATTTCTGTGTTTGAAAAGCTGAGTCAATGGACCTCATGCTCCTAAGTCACCTCAGAGCTTTGGAAATCCTGCTAAATCCTCTCATAAGCTCAAAATGGAAAACAAACAGATCACCACCCCCGAGCCCAGGTTACCTCACAGCTCAGTCCCAATTTTCCTCCGAGTGCCCTCCTTCTCGCTGTCCGTTATGGAGGAATTTTCCTTTTTTCATGAAAATCTCTTCTAGAAAAGCTTCTTATCAAACATTTTACAACTGCTACGCATGCCACAGCCCCAGAAGGTGCCTGGTGCCTTCACCGGCTTGCAACCACACACATGAATTCAGTCCCAACGTAGAGGAAGGCCTTGAAATTTTTTATCTTCTACTGCGATTTGCAAATTATAAGTGGGAAAGTGAAATCCAACCTGCAGACAGAGGCGAGGAGGGAGTGAAATCCCACAGAACCTGCAAGAGGGTAGACAGACAAGTCAAATATTGTGTTCTCCCCTTGAAAAGCATAAAGAGGGCAGCAAGATTTACCTTAAAATTTATTTTTATTGCCAGCAGATGACACAAAGTATAAGAAGGAATCCCACAGGATTTTCTGTTATCTTATTTAGACTTTTTTTTTGTTTGGCAAAGCCCTTGAAATACACACAAAAAGACTTTAGGAATCCTCTGAGAATGTCAGCCTTTAATTTCCTCAGTCATCCTAACTTGGATGTGGGAGTCGGACCAGATCCAGGGCACAGCAGCTGAAACATCCTCTCCGTGGCCTGTTACCCCAAAAAACAGGGAAGAATGACGGCACAAAGACCCTTAGCATTTTATTTTATTTTTTTTCGATTTCAAGCCATGGTTCCACTCGTTTCTTTCAAGGAATTAACAGATAATAATAACAATGAGATGCCTTCGTCTTACGAGGAAAAGTGACCTATATTCCAGGTAAGGAAATACTCATCCCAGTGACGCACGGGATAGACACTGGCATGAAAAAGCTCTGCTAATAGCTACGGTTGTGTTATTTTTCATCTAGGTGCCCAAAGGACCTTTCTTTCCTATTCATGCCCAGTGCAGGGCCACCCTTTGTTACGACATTCAAATCTGCTTAATATTTTTTATCATCTCACATCACAGCCCCAGTAATTGCACCCTCAGGAGCAAACCTTCTTCCTGCATACGCTTTTCAATATTATTGGCATCTTCCTCATTTGGGGACCCGAGATGATCTTTTTTGCATTTTCCCCGTGAAATGACAAACACGTCTGGTTGTGGCTCAAGCACTATTTGGAGCATGACCCCCTCGGCTCCTGGTGTTATCCAAATTAGATTTTGATCTTTGTCAATTAGGCTTTGCCACTGTGGACCTGCTGTGCCATTGTCAGGAGAATCACTGTCAGGGTTGGTAAGTCAGTGAACTTTGGAAGCCTTTCTCCACCTTTGAGGGATGCAGCTTTTACAATTAGTGCTATTTTAAAAATATAATAATAAAATCAAGATTTCTGTCCACAACTTTATTTCTGGCAATCTTTGCGCTGTTTGTCCTTAAACCAAGAATCACTTGCAACACGGAGAGCTCTGCCTTCCCATGGCAAAAGACCAAACAATCCTCATTTCTGCAAGCAATTTGGCTTCCTTTTTGCTCCTTTTAATGTTCCTGGCTTTGTAATGTACCCTGCGATGGATTTGTGTGGGGGCCAGTTTTGCTTCTGGAACAAAAAGAAAAAAAAGTGGCCAACCAAACAAAAAAGATGAACAACAGGAAATCATCTCTGGTTGTCACACGACAGGGCTGGGATGCTGCTCCAGCCCAAGTGTTTTGTCAGCTGGTGGGTCTGCAGCGTTTAAACTGGGCAACTACTGCCGGAATGTTCATAAAATCACAGAAGCCAACTTTGTTTGGAAGCGACCTTTAAGATCATTAAGGCCGCACGTTAACCCAGCACTGCCAGGTCATCACTAACCCATGGCCCTCAGCACCACATCTCCACGGCTTTTCAATCCCTCCAGGGATGGGGACTCTACCACTGCCCT
>VZZY01024397.1:0-137608 GCA_013400335.1 Eurystomus gularis
TGACAATGACCCATCTTTTTTTCCTTTGTAGAATAGTTTTGATGTAAGGCGTCGGCAGCAACACTTCTAAGCTGGATGAATCATCGTCCTCGTTATTATTATTAGTAGGTTCCACTTACAGGGCCTCATACTTGTTATGCAAGGGCACCTGGGAAGATGGGCTTGTTGCTGAGGGGATGCACCTGCCACACCAGGCAGGAATTTGTCACCATTGCCCCCTCTCCTTCCAGGCACTATGTTCAGTCAGACGGAAAAGGGAAAGGGAATCCTCTGGATTATGCATTTTATCTGACTGTTGGGCCTGTCTCAGGGAAGGCAGGATGTGATTCCAGTGACCAATCTTCCTCTCGCACTCCCTGATGCTTCTCAACCTTCTTACCTCCTCTTGGAGCTCTGTCACTAAGTGGAGGGGTTCCTCTACCTGGGCACACTTCCCACATGTGTGCTCACTGCTGCCATCCTGTCCTGTGCCCGTGTAAGAGCAGGGCACAGCCTGCAGCCTGACACCTGGGTGGTGGCATGTTCCCACTGGATCTCTGTCTGGGAAGCTGCATCAGTCGTTTGGGGTGCAGAACTTAAAGAGGACGTGGCTTTCTGTCAGATGGAAACCATCCCTCCCTGGTCAGAGCTGGCAGAGCTTTCCATGCCCTTCCTGCACAAACTGTCATGCCACACTGGCTGGTGCGCCATGCTTGGTTTGCCTGCTCTGGTCACAGCCTCTTTTATAGGTGTGGTTGTGGTTGCCGTATCAATGCCCAGGCCCTGCCAGCCTCTCCCAACAGAGCAGGCGGCTCCTGGTGGGTCTCTCCACTCCCATGGCATCTCCCTCCCAAAGGAAAACCCCTGTACACCAAGATCTATCTCTCTGCTCTGGGCTGGGCCAGCTCTCGAACAGCTCCCCTCAGCGACTGGACTATTTCTTCTGCCTGAACCCCCAATGCCTTGTAGGTAACTTTCATTTGGTCACCACTAGGTAACTCCAGAAAAGCTACTTTCAAACTTTTCCCTTGGATTTCTTCTAAAAAAAAAAAAGAAGTGAGTTTCAGAGACATGATCTTCTACTCTGACAGGAGGGGAGGGAGAGTTTGGCTGGGAAGTCCACGTGACTCCGTATCTGGTAATTATCCAGCCGCAGAGGCAATCTGAATGTTCTGTGCTGCTGCGGAGAATGACAGCACCTGGAGCTCCAGCACCCAGATAAAAAGCAGAGAGACAATCGGGCAGATGGAGAAAGGCAATGCTACATTNAGGAGAGGCAAAAGCTGGTGAGAAACATCAAGGCAGCCGGCACAGCTATTGGAAAATGAGATAATGACACAGATTAGTAATGCAAAGGGCAGCTCTGAAAGAGGGGGGAAACAGAGAAAAACAGAGTGAGGGCAGGTCAGGAGACAGTGAGTGCATAAGAAGGATGGTGTAAACACAGGAGGGACTGGGAGACGGATGCTAGAGGGGGCTTCAAAGCATTTTGTGTGGTCTCGGGTCCCATCCTCCCACCCTAGACACACGATAAAAATGCAGGAGGTGTCACCAGAGGCTGTCACAGAGCAAGGAGGAGATTTGCAAATCAACTTCTGGTAGCTCAGGAGAGATGCGGCACTGCAAACAGCACTTTCCAGCTTGTAGATTCCAGTGGTTTTCTCAGGAAAGAGGACTACTAGAGCTTTGGGGCATCACCTCATGTATTTTGTATGGCAGAGAGTTGGGAAGGAGGTCCTCTGACCCTTCCTCTCACAGTTGCATACACAGAGCATGCGTAAACTTGTAAAACAGTCCATGTGACTGATGCTGTGGTGCCATGGCCCAATTACAAAAAGCAAGGCGCTGTATGTACTATCCAATGTGGCAACATGACAGCATCAGCATGTGCGCTCAGGACTATTGCAAATGAGGGGCATGCCCACAAGACTGGCAGCAGCCTTCAAGGGGTCAGAAAGAGCTGACTGCCAGGTGGCCCAAAGCCACGTACCACCTCTGGGAAGGTTTCTGACATTGGAAAATACAGACAAACAGACAATCAGATTAGAGCCAAGGGCTTGTCAGGGACTAATGTTGGCCACCAGCCCCAATGCCTGCTGGAGTAGTGACCAAGGTATTGGCAGTGAGCAATAGATGTGCAGTGGCAGCACTTCTGCATGGAGGCAGGAGGAACTATGCCCAGATCGCCACATCTGAATGTTTGGGGACGAAAATAGGGATGGTAACAGCAGTGATAGGTTATCACAAGGTCTGAGGTCTGAGCACAGGGCCACATGATTAGTAACAGACATTTAAAAGAAAAGTGGAACACCTCCTAAAACAACAGTGTAAATCACTATCTATGTAATTTCATGATCCTTCCCAGCCATAAAAGCCTATTAATCTAGTCCCAAGCAAATGTAAGTTGCCCTCCTCTGTGAATGACAGCTTGCATTCCACCTTGTAAGTTTGTACTCTGCCTTCTTATCCCCAGGCATTTCTCAACCCCTTGCCCCCTTTTTCTTTTTTTAAACTCATTAACATCCTCATTTTGGTGATACTTTCTGGCTGAGAATTTTGTCGGTTAACCATTAATTGGTACAAGGATGTGAAAGAATATCAGATTTAAGTGTTATGTGAAACTGGCAGGTGTCTCCTGTGTTTTATATTAAATTAGTTAGTTCCTTCCAATAGCTGAGGAGCACACTACCTGAGATACAGGAACACACTTTCTAGTCTATGAACCCTAATGTCCATTTCATCTCATATTGCTCCTTCTCCAAAAGTGAAAAGAGAACATCACATCAGAAGCATTGTCCTGGCGGATGGAAGAAAAGGACCTGCACCAAGGAGAAATCAGTCATGAAACTCTTTGGAGAGGCAGATCACAGTGGGAATGGGAGCAACAGTAGGGAAAATAAGACTTAACTTTCCCTTCTTTTCTGAGGTCATGAGAGCATCAGAGGTGGCTCAACCAATTTATCATCCCCCCCTCCAGGCGCTGCCCTCAGGCCGCCAGCACCTGACTGTGAAGGGTGTCATTTTGGGATGAATGAGAAAGTGGGCCTGTCCTCCCTGCTCACTCCCAGCTGCTGCATTTCAATGGACACCTCCTTGATGTGCAAACACTCTAGTTATTATTTACAGCTGACCTTTTCCCTCTCCAGCTCCCGCTGCTGCAGCACCGCTGGTGGAGTCAGGGCTTGTAGAGATTGCGGAGATGATATGTAGTGAAACATGTTAGCTTCCCTGCCTGTGCCAGCGCTGTCATCAGTGCCACTGTGGATTGAGCTGCACCCGTGCAAGCAACAGTGGGAAATATGAAGAAAAAAGCCTAATGTAGACAAAGCCTTTGAGGAGCTTAACCCCTCTTCCCCTTTTCCATCTCTCTCCCACTTGAAAGCAGAGAACAGCTTCTGAGCAAGACACACGCTCTCATTTCCATATCTAAAGCCAGTCCTGAAATACCATCGTGAAATAATACTCTCAGAGAGGAGACCACGAAGCAGATTCCCTTTGAGACATTCTGCTGCTTCTCTTTTTAATTCCAGCCCAAAACAACTGCCACCAAATACTGAGCACACCTGGACTGGTGCAGTCAATCCAAGGCACCTTGTTACCAGAATGATATGGGGAAATTGGAGAGAATTCAGAGGCAAGCAACAACAAAATCCATCAAGGGCTGGAAAGGGATCAGCATCTAAGGGAAGCTTAAAAACATTAAATATGTATAACTTTACTAAGAGAGAACTTAAAAGGGACATGTTGACAAGCTATACCTCTTTGAAAGCTGAAAGCACCGAGGGAAGAGAGGAATTATTTAGCAAGATGTGTAGGGGTCTAGAAAGGAGTAACAGGTCAGAAAAAGAAGAGAAATAAGTCTGTTCAAACTTGAGGAAAAACTTCTTGTCATCTATAAGTGCTAGTCTTGGGAAGAGTCTCCCAAGAAAAGCAAGGAAGCCCCTATGGTTTCAGATGTTTAAAGTGAAGTTGGGCTGAGGACCAGAGGATGTTTAGGCTGCGTGGGGAACAGCTTCACAGTGGCTGCAGGGAGAATAAACTACAGTGACCTGGTCTTATTACTTTTACCACCTACCTGGCAGAGTTCAGCAATGTGTCAGGAGAAGACAACTCCTCTCACAAGCTTCTTTCAGATGAAGCAATGTTTGCAGCTATTTTCACTTCATGTACAGCTAAATATTTCTCAATAAGATCTTAGACCTCTACATACTGTACTGGCGTTAACTGCCACAGATATGGTTTAGTTTTCATAAACTGGATCTGTTAGAAGTCATCCATGGACAGGTTATAACCTACTGATACAAAGACTAAAAGTGTTATTATTTCCCAGAGGCATTGGCATATGGTTGTATTCCCAAATGCACTGTGAGTAAGGCTGTCAGGCACTTAGAAGTTGCAACTGAAGCTTGATTTTTCAAGGTGTTTAGCACTGAAATTAAGATCAGATTTGTCAAACTGCTTTTGGGCCTACCAGCTCCCAAACTAACACACAAGAACCAAATTTTCAAAACAGCGTCTGGCAGAGTGAGCTCCTTTACAAGTATAGCCACTTCTCTTGCTGCCTAAAATGACGTCCTTTTGAAAATCTGTCCCACAGGTGTTTTACAATCATAGAACAAAGTGCTGCAAACTTCACCCTCATGCTCTATCTATCCCTTAAGTGGAAACCACAGCAATGCTGTAACAGCTAGGCAATGCTCAAGTCCACTTTCTTTCCTTTATTTGCAGCTTTACTAAATTTTGCCTCTCCCTAATGCCCCACTTTTGTCCACCATCAGGCCTTGCAAAAGGAGGCATCTGAGAAAGACTTTCAAGGAAGGTAGAGAAGAGAAGCTGCTGGGAGGGAGAACTCCTGAGAGCTTTGATCTGAGCTTACCTTTATCCCCACACGCACAATATGTCTTGCAGAGTAGGACAAGTTGCTAAATAAATAAATAGCAGAGGAGAGGAGGAAGAGTGGAAAAGAAGAAATGTCAAGATGTATTTGATGGAGTTTCTGCTGTAGGCAGCGGACCTCTGCACGCCCGACCGCGACAGCATGAAAGCCAGGAACTGGCTTAAAACCTCATGGTAGGAAACAGAATAGGAGGAAGGTATGACTCCTTGAGAAAGGGGGACAGGAGTAATTCCCACAGCTAGATCTCCTTGCCATCCTACTAATCATCATAATATCTTGTGTCTGAGACCCTTTCATAACTTGGTCTTGCAAGGCAACTCAGCATATACTGAACATCCATCAGTGTATTTGTCAAAGGGACTAAGCACTGTGGAACTGGACCTCTTGCACTTTGTGGAGGAGAAGGATTACAGTGCATGTTTTACACCTACGGGGAGACATTGGAGAAGAAAATAGGTTGTGCAAAGTCTTACAGTGAAACTATTTTATAGCCAGCAACAAACCTGACAGACCTGACCTGTGGCATACAAAACTTTGGCATGTACTGGTTGCATGAGGGTAGCGAGAGGCTGCAAAACAGCCTTCACAAACCCAGGTGCCACCTTCAGGCGCACCTATCTGAGCAGTACTTCGAGAGATCATGCTTTTCTTTCTCTCTAATTGGAATCTGCCCAGGGACATGCAACCAGAGCAGGAAGGGCCACCTGAAGCACAGGCTCCTCCTCCCCACAGTTTGAAAGCAACTGGCTTGGGTCACTTGGCTTTGTGTTCAGAAGCTTGAACTCCAGCCTGGCTACTGATGGTAGCTCAGGCATAACCACAGGGACCACTCTGACTGCTTCTGAACCTTCTGACCTGCAGTCTTCTGGAATTAGCAGGAGAAGCAAATTGGCTGGAAGACAGAATGTAAACCCTTTTCATTTCTTAGTGAAGACAATGTTGCTTAATCCTACTGGAAGCGTTTACCCAGGGATATCTTATCTGCATCCACTGACATCCCTGCCTCTTCTCCCAAGAGCCTGCTGCAAAATGAAACCTCTCCTCTGTGCACAGCTTATCCGCAGTACAGATAAACCATTTCCCCACAGAGTTCCCTCCTGTACAGCTGTCTAACTGGTAGTTTAGTTTTGACACGGCTGCTCATGTGGGCCTTGGCTGGTTTGAGGCTGGATTCCTATTTCTGCTCTTCTGACAGGTCACTTACTCTAAATAACTTCCAGAAGTCCAGTACTGTACGGAGAGATGCCAAACTGTGGCTTCAGCTGGCATAAATCAAGGGTCAACAAGGCGCCACTAAAGTAAATGGGGAAGCCTAGATTTACACTAGATTAGGATCAGCCCTACTTTCTTGCACCAGACTCTAAATGAATTCATTAAATACAGCACTTCAGTCTGCTCAGCTAAAAGCAGCTCCAGCTGGCAGGAGGTTTCAGATCCAGGGAATGTTTAAAAAATGAGGATTTGTAGCCCGCTCTGAGTTTACACTTGGCTAGAGGTAGGCTCTCAGCAGCCCTGCAAAGGAGATGACATCATGCCCACCTGATGGGTGTCTGTGGATCTCCAGTGTCTGTGCACAGCATGACATTTACACAGGACCTCACAGCCTCGGGGGGGACAATTCAGACCTAAACTGTCCTGTGAAGATGCCCAATTTAGAGTGCTCCAGGGCAGCAGAAATACCTCCACTAGACTGAAGGGCCTATTTTTGTTTTTTTCATTCTTTTAAATTTTCACTTAGGGTGTCAGGGTCTGCACCGAATTTGAATCTGCAGCGGGACAAGCAACAGCACTGGGGGCAGTGAGAGTGGTCTGGGATTTGTGAGAAGGGAGTGAAACGTTAGTTAATTTTGACATTAAACTTTAAATGAGAGGATGTTAGTTATTCTTAGCTTACAAAAAATGAAGCTGTGCTGTGATTGTCTGGCCTGCTCTCATGTATTGTAGAGAACTTGTGATTCTTGCAGTTTAATCCCTTCTCTGCTCACTAAAACAGATGGCATTGCAGGCTCTTTGCAGACTCTAACAAATATGACTGCACTGGGAACACTGTTCATATATCCACACTTGCTATACAGTCTTCAGGACAAGATACACTGGCTTGAGATGAAAGTTCATATCCAAAGCACAATCTGCAGAAAGGAGTAGATCCTATTCTCTTTCAGCATTGCTGCTGAGATCTCTAATATACACAGTCACACAAAATATCTTCCTATAGACACACATAAAGGCCAAAACAACGGGACCCTCCAAAACCTTTGTTCTGAACTCCCAGTCAGAGCTCCCTCTCTCTCTGGCCAAGACCAAGGTGCATGTTGTTTTTCCTCAAGGACCAGATCTGCCCAACAAACATAAGCGATATCTCCAATAAGCTGGGAAATAAGAGACCTCTAATTCAAATGGACCTGACACCAACGCCTCTCTGACTTTACACTTACTGTTCCTTCCTTAGGCCAGGAAAAGAGGGTCAGTCTTGGCCAGCCACTGAAAGGTAGGGAGAACACCCAAAATTACTCATTTATGCTAGACTATTAAAGGTCTTCTCTCCATGATGCTACCTTGTATGTGTGTGTATCTGTGTGTCATCAGCCAGTACTCAGAAAGACAAGTGAGGTTAACCGAGCTACGTGCATTGCTCCCACTAGAGCAGTATAAAATGGTGATAAACCACAACTGGAACCGCTCTGCACTAAGTATCTGGCCAGAGGTGAAGCATGAGGTTACAGCAGCAGCTCCACTCCCTTGCCCCCCTCGGCCTGATGGATCCTTGATAATAAACCACCCTTCAGCCTTTCCTGTCTTAAACCCAAACTGCTGGGATTCAGGGAAGATAAAGATTTCAACCACCTTTCAGAAGAGCCTTCACAAGAACTAAAAGCCCCTGTTGGCATAAAAGCAGACAGGTAATGGGCTTCCTCTGTCCCTGAAAGTAGTTTAGCACTGCAGGAACGTGCAGTCCTTTTATCTCTCTTCTTTATTTAACTGGAGTCATTAAAATAAACTGATTTCCCAGCCAATTAATTATCAAATATCTGTAGCAGCTTTCAAGCCCTGCCATTAGTCAGTCTCAGAGGCCCCCACAGGCAATGTTAAGCTACACTCTCCTTACTTGAGCAACCACTGCTCCTGCCAGTCTACTCCCTTGCACTGAGCAGACAGCAGAACAGCAGCACAGGGGCCAGGAAAATCCCAGAGGAGAGATGCAAATACACACCCCTCCCACCAAAGCACCAACTCCAGCTATGCACAAGCCCTGGGCCCGGAAGCTTTACTACATACTTGACCAAGACTCAGTTACTAGCTCTCAGCCACCCGCACACAAGCCCCAGCCCACTGTGGGAGCAGATCCACCCTGTCAGGACACCTGATGGTGCCAGCAGGATTGGCTGATACCCGATGGCAGATGCTGCCAGGTGAGATGAACTGCAGATGCCGAGGACACCAAGCTCAGCACGGTGTGGGGCATAAGCTTCAGTTCAAGGCTCGTGCCAGGAACCAGCTGCTCTCCTAGACATGGAATGGGACAGCTCCTCCCACAGCTCTGCTACCTACTGAAAAACCAGTCTTTACTTCTCTGTTAACTAGAAGGTTGTACTTGCCATAGGTACATTAGCAATGCCCCTGCCATCTATTTTATAAGCAATAAACTGCACTCATATGTGGTTTCAATTAGGAGATCTCAAATGAGATTGAAGATAATGCATCCCATAATTACTCACCCTTCTCCTTTCTAGAAACTCAAGCAGAATCATTTCCAGGCCAAAATGCGGTCTCTCTTGATTGATGACGCTAATAAAATAGCTTTATTGTGATATAAATAGCCTTAAAAACGTCCTGGAGAGTCAATATCAGTGCTTGATGGCCTTACACAAGCAAGGTCCTTATCTTATGGTGTACTAAAGCTTAACGAGTTATGGTTCTGAGAAGTTTGCCATTGGATTTGGGCACCGGTCTCGGAAACTACAGAAGAGTAGCACCCAAACTAGACATGCAAAGCGGGAACTGTTTAAACACCTTTCTTCTTCCTTGTATTCCCTATTAATAAACTCTTTGCTTCCCAGCTTACCTGCTACCAGCTCAAACACAAGCACTGGCTGAGCTCAGCAGGAGTCATGGGAACACTGTGCTCCAGAGTCTCTTTGCTGGGAGGTTATCAGTCACTGCTATGGCAATTGGAAAACCTGACATTTCCTCCAAATCATGCAGGTTCCAAGCCGCTCACAGCCCCTATGGAGGAACATGGCCATTTCCCAGACTAAGGGCCTAAACTGGCTTCCTGTAAAGCACCTCCATGGCTTCCATTATGGTGGCTCTTATGTTTTCATTACCCCCTCATCAGGAGAGGCCACATGGTCATCCACACTATGCAGCTGGGAATGCACTTGGCACCTCAGGCTCCACTGGAAGCTTGGGGGGCTGCAGAAAATCAAAGTAATTCTTTAATTTAGTCCCCTCCACACAGTAGTCCACTTCAGGAGGCCAAATACGGAGCCTGCCTCAGAGGAGGAAGGAGAAGACCTTTGGGCATTCATGAGAGAAATGCCCAGAGTGTTCTTCCTGCTGAACAGCAGCAAACCTCAGCCCTCATAAAGACAAAACACTGGTTTTAAGGCCTTATTTGAAAGTGGGATATCCTGAAAACACGCAGTCAGCTCCAGTGGGACTGTAATCTTTTGCACGCAGAAATATGAGACACTGTTGACCACGCTTTCCTCTAGTGCTACCTTGGCTCAGATCCAGAGGCAGACTGGGTGCTAAAGAGCTTTCCTGGGAGTGACAGAAGCATATACACCTGTCAGAAAACACCGATATCATAGCAGCTGTGACAGTGATGTGATCAGGACCTGACAGACGGGCAAAAAGGAGAGGGAAGGATACCTGAGAAAGGGCAACGAAGAAACTTTAAGGGAGAGTGGTAAGAGCCTGCACATGGGGGGATGTGAATGAGTGATGCTCAGTGTTTGTCTGTGCATGGCAGAGGGGATGAGGACTCTGGGGCCATGTTCTAACCTCCATCTAAGTCTCACCTATCTCACCTTCCATCTTCATGTCTCCAAAGGGAAAAGAGAGTATACAATTTCCCAGTCCTGCCTCTCTCCCTTCTCTCCCCATATATTTGAGAGCAATTTTCCTCTCGGTAATAAAGCCTTCACGAACGCGTAGGTGGCTGTGCATGTGTGTATATGTCATCTGCGAGACTGCACAGGAGCCAGGGTCTGCTGGGATGAGAAGGTGGTTCTGTGTACATGACAGAGCAGGAGCGAGGATGAGACTATTGAACATGCGTGTTAGGGTACGAGAGAGAATGTGCTTTGCAGAGAATCAGACAGCAAGAGTGAAAATGAGAAGGTGCTTGTATGAGACAGGGTGTGCATGTCAGAGAGGAAGAAAAAGAAAGGTCTTATTCACAGCCTTCCTCTATGTGTTTGATGAGTATCACAAGTTTTAACCAAGAAAAATATGTATGTATTCAAATCAAACACAAAACACCCCTTTTGCCTGGAGCACTCCTGCCTTGCTTGTTTGTTCTGTTGCAAGCTGCTTGTTAGAGGAACACAGGAAACAAGAAGAGGGGAAAAAAACCCCAGGTTGACGTATTTAAACACAGCCAGCTACCGAGGCGCCAGTAGCAAACGACGAGAAGGAGAAAAGCAGGTGAGACACTTGGAGAGCTGCTGCAATGATGCCAGATTGAGAGATGCCTGCGAGAGTTTCTGAAGATCATCCCTCAAGTGGATTATGATCACTTTTACTGTACACATACTGAGCTGATTCTGCAGCTACCTACAAGGACACACACTCAAAAGGCTGTTCCTTACAGTCATTTTGCAGCGAAGAGTCAAAAGGCAATGCAAGGAGAGCTGGTGTACTGGCTCAATCCCCTGCAAAGCTCTCTACACTGAGTTCAGACAGCCCCAGTTGTCAAAATGTGAAGAGAGGGACAAAAGGACTTGAGCTGGATTTATCAACAGGAAGAAAAACAGTAACAACAGATTGAGTTCCAAACTTCCTGGGGCTAAAGGCCTTTCTAGGACTGCAGGTCAGACAAGCATGGTATAGAGACAGGGATGGCTTTCAAAGTATTTTTCCCTGTTCTGTTATGCTTTGTTCTTGCTGGTAAATTTAAACACCTTTACATGTTTATGGCTCTTTAACGCTATCATAATCCACAGGCCTATGCTGCCCACAGGGAAAATCCACCCATACCCACATCCAGTCAGACTTGCTAAGTAGCTTACGATGCCGCAGGCAATGCATGGGAAGAGCAGGAGTATGCCAAGAAATGTCTGTAGGAGTGGTGAAGCCACCAGACTGGAGACATCATGTTCAAGAGACCCAGGAAAAGGGTCAGAAGTGCAGGTGAGGCTGTACCCTGAGGCAACTCACCCAAGCTTCACTCAAAGCACTGCAGAGCACGTGAAGACTCTTCTAGGATGAAGGCAGCTGTGGGCTTTCTGTCCCTCCCTCCCCCTTTTAAAATTAGAGTGAATAGCTCTGATTTACAGCTGGAAAGCAGAGCTCTCATGACACCAAGGGAAGGGAATTACTATCTTGATGGTGAGACTACAGAGCCAGTGCAGGAGAAGGAAAAAAAAGTGCATTACAGAAGGCTTGAGCTGGGTGCGACTCTCACCATCACCCCTCCAGCATCTGACCAAACCACCGCCACCTTTCTTTGGCTACCAAGACTGAAGAAATTGGGGCCAGCACTGGCTCCTGCTTTGGGCAGGCACAACACTATGCACAGTGGGTCCTTCCTGACTGAGGTCTCTGGGGTGCTCCTGCATCCTCAGCAATAATAGTTATTATTGTTAAAAAAATTACCCAGAAACTTGACAAATCCTTCTGCAGCATTTGACTCTCTGACCTCTGGAGGCAGTGTGGATTTCACAGACTGACTACCTGCCGAGTGAAAAAGTGTCTCCTTTCATGGGATCTAAATTAAGCCACCATTAGCATCTCCAAGTGACCTCTTGTTCTACTATTACAGGAGGACAGAAAAAAGAGGGACTGATCAGTTTTCACTGCACCCTTCATTAGTGTAAATAACTCAATTACAAGCCTTTAGTGTGTCTCTCCAGGAAGGCTGGGGATGGCCGGTGCTCGCCATCTCCTGCCAGCGTGGGCCAGAGACAGCACATGTGCAGGGACGGCAGAGGGCACGGCAGCAAAAGACAGGAGCCAGGAGAGCTACGGGAGAGAAACGGCGGTTGCACAGTTCTGTAAGCTCGCTACGGTGAAAAAGAAAACCCTGCTCAGTCCAACTGATTGCCTCCTTGTAGGTAAATCTCACAAGATTACTAACCATGCTTCACGGCCCCCTGGTAATTCTACATGCTGTTTTAAGTGAGGGTGTAGCCAGTGTTCAAGATAATGTCATTTTTTATAACATATTCCCTATTGTTTTCCTGTCCCTTAAAGGCAACCAAGCATCCTCTATGCTTTTGGAATCGACGCTACCCACTGAAGAAGCTTTTATCGAGTTACTCACCATGACTCCCAATCTCTTCCCTCCAAGGAGCCTGGGAGCTCAGTGCTCATCACCGTACAGCTGAAGTGGAGACTATTTCTGCAGTCTACATTACCATACGTTCATCCACATTATAGCTCATCCGTCATCCTGCTGCCCTGTCCCCACGGTACCTTTAAATCCTGCTGACCACAGAGGCGGCCACCTGCTCCCACCTTTGGTTGGCAAGATGGGAGAGCAGCTCCCATGGAGACAAAGAGTGCTGAGGCTGGGGGACAACCCAGCCCTGGGGAGAAGATCCTGGAGCAGCCAGGACAAGCCCTGAGAGCAGGTCCCGCTGCCACTCCATGGCCTGTGCAGCAAGCCCGCAGAGGATGCAATGGGGTGGGCCTGCTCTCAACATCTCCAACAGCTTTTGAAAGCCCTGCTGCGTTCCTCACCAGTCAAACTAGGAGTCATCACCAAAGTACCAACATGCCAGTCACAGAACACAGGGCAGACTAAACACCTCCACGGTGTGTACTGACTCCGCTGTTAACTTCTCTCTACACAAAGGAGCAACTATTCTTTGCTTACTAACGCTTGACTGAGTTTTAAACCGTGACAAGACCTTGCCCCTTCTCCCACGGCTATTTATTTCCCTTTATAATTTTGTGTGAAAGGCCTTATCAAAGGCTTTATGAAAATCAAAGTACATTATGTCTGCTGGGGATCACCTTCTATCTTATTTTATTAAACTTAAAAAAAACCTTAAAAATCACTTGCGGCTCTAAAAGGCACAATTTTCTTTTCCAGAAACCATACTGGATTGACCCTGTCATGTTGTACTTAACCAAACGCTGTACTAGTCTGTCTTTAATTAGCTTCACAATCAGTTTGGCTGGAACTGAAAGAGAGCTCATAGATCTGTAATTCCCAGGATGTCTTTCGATTATTAAAAAAATAATAATAGCACTTATCATGCCTGGAGCGCTCCTTCTCTGAAGATCTCAAAGCACTCCGCACCAGCGTGAAGGCAGAGCAGGCTGGAGATAGCCCTTCACACCTCCACCATGCAAGCAGGGGAGCAGAAGGGAAAGCAACTTGCCCATGAAGTCCACGTCACAGCTGGATACAGATCTGCCACCCTGTTCTTGACCCTCTCAACTGTCACCCCTCTTCAAAAATCATTTGCTGGTCCTCAGGGGTGAGGAAGGGAAAGTGTTTGCCCATCTGCATCACCTTGCCTGAGCATGGAGAGAATTCAGCATTTTTCTCCCCGAATCTGGCCCTGCTATTAGCAGCTCTGCACTCGTTAGAGAGATGCTGTTTATAAGGATCCGTCAGACACTGCTGTCAGTGTATTTCATGCATTATTTACTTCAGAGCCCTGAGACTAATGCTACCCCAGTCCCAGTGATTTACTGCATTTGAGTTTCTCAAGCTGATCCATAACTTTGGGTAATAATAACAATAACAAAATACTTTGTATGCATATATCATACCCGTCAGCAAAAACCTGCACAGAGATGAGCATATGATGCCGGAAGAGCTGCCGCTCCGAGGTACCAGAGCGTCAGCCATTTGCAGGTACAGCTGCATCCTCATAGATGCGTCCCCTAGAATACTTTGCCTTAAGATCTTTGCATGTAGACCCTTCAAAGTGAGGGTCTGTCCCCAGGGGCTTTTCCTCTTGCCAGGAAAAGCTCAGTGAGCCCCAAAGCACATCCCCTGGCAAGGACAGCTGTGCTCAGGCAGAGAAGCCTCATGAGCCCATCCCAGCCCATGGATAAGGTCTCTCTGCCTTGGTGAATTAAAAATCCCAGAGGGATGCTCAGCGCCTGGGATGGGGACTCTGAAAGCAGCTTGGCATGAGCTGGATATACAGCTCATTTGCTTTGGCTCACCTCTTCGTGCTCCCCACCTGTGGCTTCCCTCAACCTGCTTCTGGCACTGCACAGCCACAGCCCCCTTACCATTCCTCTCGCTCCCCAAAGCTTCCTTCTCATTTACTTCATGCCTACTGTTTCATCTCCTCTCAGTAGTTCAGCCATTCATTAAAAGGTTCTTGATAAGCCCTTATTAATAAAAGCCCACACTCTGCCGTGCAGCTGGGGATCCTCCCTGTTCCCTTTCCGTGCCATGCTCCTAGGTCCTCCTTGCATACTGAGGCAGGGATGACCTCCAAGCTGAGTTCAGTGCTTTTAAGGATTGTTTTTCCAGTTTGTTTGCTTTAATATATTTTGCCCTTCAGCCTAGCATTTGCTGTTGCCTTTCTTCTCCAGAATTTTCCTGCTGCCCTGTTGGAAGCTTACCTGTCCTTCTGCATGCTTTGTGAGGGCTGCCCCTAATGAGAAGCAAACCACTCCCTGCCCTCTCCACATGATGCTGCTGAGACCTCGGCACTCACACCTCTGCACCTTGCTGCTACTGCCCACAGCACCCTACTTGCTCCCTGACGTCTCCCCTGACATGATGACTGAAGCCTCAAGAGAGGGAGTGCTGCATCCTGGCAGGCTCTTAATATGCCGCAGGCCTTATAATAATGATATTAATAAAACCCATTGAAAGATGTCTGCTCACCCAGGCAAGGCTCTAGCACAGAGGTCGACTCCCACCACTGCACTGACACAAAATCACTGAGATCAATGAGAACATCAACTAAATGCTGCAAAGGATGCCCTTCTCCCTTGCCTTTCACATTTCACCCCTGCAAAAACAGCTTGTTTCTAGGAGAAGAAGTAACCCTTCCTGCTGGTTTGACAGCTTCAGACAGATCTGAGCTGGGGCCACATGCCCTCATGCTGCCCAGGTTGGAGAGAAGAAGGGCTACAGAGCCGTGCAGCTGCCTTTGAGAGGTACCAGCCCCAGGACACGGCACGGAAGCAGAGGGGATGGCTCCCCTGGTGCTGTCAGGGGTGCAGGCACTGCACATCTTTGATGGCATGGACTATAAGAGACCACACATGGACTGGTGAGCCAAGGGATACCATGCAGAACTGCATGAATGCTCCATGCCTCATCAACACACAGGCTTGCAGCAGCCCAGCCCCGGCTCTTGTCTACCATGAGGGATGCCCCAGGAGTCCTACCTGGACAGTAAGTACTGCAGAACAGAGCCCTAAATCAGGAGTTACATCTTCCCACATAGGCACCAAAACAAGCTGCTCGAAAAAGCCGTCATTTATAGTGTCAATAAATCGCCTCTCCAAATCATGCCCAGATGTGCACTTCAGGGCCCAGTCACCTTGCATTTTTTTATAGTTGCCTGCAAAGTGCCCTGCTCTCCTGCAGCACTTGGTACCTAACAAATCATGCCAAAATACATTAAAAGCACCTATTATTGCTATTAATTACTGTTATTGCATTAGGAGATTTTACTACTTCCTTAATCTCTTGCTGACACCCAGTGCTCACCGAGGAGGGGGCTCGTGGGCCAGGATGGGGAGCTTCTCAGGATGAGGTCCTGCATTTGGGGCTGCCTCCCCTCAGGGCAACTCTCCGCCTTGAGTCACACCATGCACTAACACACATAACCCCTCCATGGGGCAGGGTTGATGGGGGCTAACAAACCTATATCCCAGACAAGCATTTGAGACTTGTGCTTTCTGGGTCCAAAAAGCCNTCCCCAGCTTATCTGCAGGCTGGATAATATCATAGCATAGTGAGCTAGGCAGCCCAGGGCATGTTTATCATGTTGTTCTAATACTCAGCAAACACACTTCTACTCTCAGCACTGAAACTGCCTGAAATGTCAACTCAAGCAGGCCAAAACATCCCTCAGTCTCTGTTTTTTTCCCTGCCCTTTCTCTGCCTTGTCTATTTAACTTGTATCCTCTTCAAGGTAGAAGGAATCTTACACTGTTTTCATACCTCAGAGGCTGGAGAGGGCCTCTGGCTTTCCACACTGTAAATCACAGTAGCAGAAGCATCATGAAGTTCTCTGCTTCTTCTGCACAATTGACCAGAAAGAAGGGTGCAGCTGATCATCAGTAACCTGGATGATGGGACAGGAAGACATCGTCATCAACTTCAGGAATGAAACCAAATTCAGGGAAGTGGCTGACTTGCCAGAGGGCAGGGCTGCCACTCAGAGGCCCTCAAGGACCTGAAGAAATTGGATGATGGGAACCTCATGAAGTCCAACAAGGCTAAGTGCAAAGTCTTTCATTTGTTGAAATGACCTGCATGCAACACTACAGGATGAGGACTAGCTGGCTGAGGAGTAGCTCTGAAGAAGACCACAGATTCTCTGTGAGAAAAAGCTGAAAATCAGTCTGCCAGCATGCCCTTGCAGCAAGGAAGGCTAAACGTGTAACTGGCTGCAATTATGAGAGTGTTGCCAGCAGGCCAAAGTAAATTATTATTCCCTTCTGCTCAGCACTTCTGAGGCTATATCTGGAGCAATTCTGGGCTCCCAGAATGTTTGGTTAGACATGAAAGAAAAATATTTTCATAATGAGGGTGGATCAGCACTGGAACAGGTGCCAAGACAGGTTGAAGAATCATTGTCTTGGGAGATGTCCAAAATTTGACTGAGCAAGGTCCTGCACAACCTGATCTAACGCTGAAGTTAGCCTTGCTTTGAGCATGGAGTTGGATGAGAGACCTCCAATGCTCCTTTCCCACTGAAATGATTCTGTGATTTCAAGGAAGATGTTGTAATTCTTTCTTCTGTCTGGGAAAGCTGAATTTGCAAATTTGGGGACATCGGTTCCCAAAAACTCTGTTTTGACAGACAAAGCTCTGTCATCTGCCACCACTGAACGTGGCAGAGACCAATGTGCAGCCCAAGCAAACCTGGCTCTTTCCACCCTGCTGCCTGCCTTCTCCACAACACAACCTCACCAACACTTCTGTGCACCTCTGAAAATACAAGTTGTTCTAAAAATGTGGAAGGATCCTCTCCTAACAGGCAAGGAGTTTTCCTGGGAAGAAGCTGGGATGGGCATACAGAAACATAGGTGTACCCATACCCAAACTGAGACAGGTGTATGTCACAGTCATTTCTCTTGGCACAGAGAAGCAGACACTTCCAGGTTAGATCACAGCAGCCACAGAACACATTTCGGTTCAGAAAGTAAGACCCTAAAGCGACCAGAATGGGATTGACAAGTCAATCAGGCTGCAATTAGCCACTCTGAATTAAGACCTGACTCCTGGGATAACAATCTGGGATTTTAAACAAACTCCGAGAGATACTTAATAGCTGACAGAGGCAAGAATGTTGATTTTACATCCCCTTCAAAACACAGCTGTCCGTTATTTCTTCAAGTCATTACTCTCCTTTTATTCCCTTTCTCTTCCTTTCACAAACCTGAACTCCTCCTCCCTCCTCAATTTCCTCTGTACTGTCCCCTCTTCCAGCTGATTTCCGCAAGTTGCTTCCTTATTGCTTCAGCCCTCGCCAACTTTTTGCCACTACCCTCACATCTCCGCAATGCCTGCAAACGACCACAAAGCTCCTTGCAGAGAGACAGATTAGGAGGACCACTTGACAGGAGCAAGGCCAGCACTTTCCCCTGGCTTCAGGAGGGACATGTGGCTGGACTCTCTAATGTGATGAATAACATATGAAGCGTGGAGTGTTGGCCATATGTTGTAGTAATTCCTTTATACACAACGCCCTCTGCAGAACAATCAGCCATGATGGAGGGCACTGATAGAACAGGCTCACGAAGGGCTTGCACACGGGCACCCACTCCTCAGTGATAGATGGCAGAGGAGGAGGAAAGGTAAAACTGGCTCTTGGAAGTGAATTACAATCATCTCTGGTTAGGTCAGACTGCAAATGCATATGTTTAGTGAAAAAAAGAAGAGTAACTTCCAGGGAATGTCCACTGATAGGGGCATATAGGCAAGACCAAGTGACCCTCCAAAATCCCTGAGCAACCACATTGCATGACATTTCAAGGGCTCCTGAAAGCTCCTACATTTTGGCACAAGTGCTGTGACAATTGCCTCTGCTGCTATTGGCTTGTGAACGACTGGCAGGGACCCAAAATTCTCCTGAGTCACCTTCCCCAGCAACTGAACAAGCCAAGAACCAGAATAAGCACTTGATGTAGCTGGGATTTCTCTAGTGACAGCAGGCAAGGAGAGGAAAATAGAGATTCTAGGCAGATTTCATGGGCTGGACCAGCTCCAGTTCTGCTTGGAAGTGAAGGATATTATGGTACGTTTTCTGAGCTGCACAAAAGAGAAGAGTCAGCACTTCCATCCAGATGCTCAGACCCCTGGGCCAGGCAGAGAGAAGACAGTTGCTCTGCTTCATACTAGGGCTTGTGCAGAGAATGAGAAAGGTAGAAAAATCCCTTGCTGAAGAACTGGCAAGGAAAGAGGGGAAGATGTGTCATATGAAAGAGAAAGTAGAGACTGAGTGACTAATGGCACTGTAGCTTAGTTGTCTCATGTTAAGAGTCTTAAATTGCCCACAGTGGGTGGAAAGTCACTTTAACCTCTCAATATGGCACATAAAACTACTGTTGAAAGAAAAAAAAAGAATACTGTTGAAGGAGTAATGGAAATGAGATTGTTACAAAGCTGACTGTACCAAGCTGGGGGTTGGAACTAGATGATCTTTAAGGTCCCTTCTAACCCAAACCATTCAATGATGTTATGATTCTAAGCTGGAGTCTCCTAGTGAGAGTTAGGTGAGAGCTTCCATATCAGTTGATATACTGGGGTGGGGTGTGAGGACCCCAGATCTGAAAAGCACTCACCACTGTAGTTTGAATGCTTCACTAAAGATTGAAAGACTCTCACAGCCTCTACTGGGAGAAGACACAGGAGTGCAAGCCCTAACATAGTCCTTAGCCAGCTCTAGAGCAGGTATTGCAAGGCAGCAGAGCATACAGAGCCCACCTGTGTGAGTTTTATTTGACCAAATAGTTTTTTATGGTTCTATGAAATTGACAATATCAAAGGAGAAGGGAGAATGGGCTCGGCAGGTTCTCAAAGAATCAAGAAAACAGGAGAGGAAAGGACTACAGAACACACTCCTCAACTCCTCAGTAGAATCAACTATGCATAAATGATCCCAGGGAGAAGCTTTTCCTATTCTTAAACATCACCACTAAAAGAAACTCCATCTGCACAGGAGCACCACACTCCCTTTCCACTGTGTGGCCCAGTATATGAAGAGTTGATGTGCTCACTTCATGGGGTCTAGGGTAGGTGAGGCTGCTGCTGCAGTGGGTGGTTCTAGCAAGATGTTACAGAGTGCATGAGACCATTCTGAAAATGAACAGGTGAGACTGTGCAAATAAACATGATTTCAAGTTTTAAAATGTTTTTTGCCTTCTCACTTTATGTGCTAGTAAGAATTCTGTGGTGAGTTGGTAAATAGCAGATAAAGTTGTTGACAACAAAGACTTCAGCTCAAAATTAAAGCTAATTCTGTAGTTGTAAAAAAAAAAAAGAAAAAACTTAAAATAAAAAGATGGCAGGTTAATTGTGATAACATCATTAAATTCATACCCAGTCCTCAAAGCACATCATAGTTATTTAGAGGCAAGTGATCTGAGGAATCAGAAATGCAAGTGATTACGGCATTTCACCTCTTGGGGTCTGTTTTGCAATGAGACACAAATAAACTGAGTTTGGCAGTTAGAAATATTCTCTGGCAAAACATTCTCCTACATCCCCAAGCTGATTAAAGGAAGAAGCTGGAAAAGAGAGGTCAGTGGTTAGGCACCAGTTAAGCGATAGATAAGATGGAAAGAAGACAGCGCTTGAGTGTATGTAGTCAATATCCGGGAGCTAATAAAAGTTCTTTACTGCAAACAGCTTCCTCTGCACGGCTTTTCACATCAGATCTCAGCAGCCTGCACTTGTCTGTGACCACTTGTTAGATTAGGTGCCATAGCAGGTAGTATGCAGAATCTCACATCTAATTCTCCACATGGACCCGGACATTCCCTGAAGCTCAGAGAAGGCACAGGTAGGCAAGGAAAGACTTCTCCACCCAGAACTTCCCACCTTTCTGGCAGCTGTCAGAGAGCAGTGACAAGATTTCTAGTGCAGAGAGGTGCTGAAACTCTTGTGCTGTCTGGACAACGCACAGGTTTTATCCCTTGTTAGCAGCCATATTAGTCTTGCCAGGGTACACCTTAACCAGAGCTGTCCTCAGAAAAGAATAGGAAGAGGAGAACGTTTTATGTAGTTGCAGCCTTTGACCCTCTCATGCAGGACGGGGATATAAGCAACTCACCTACACTAATACAACAACTTGCTCCTGACAACAGATTTCAAGATTTCAACAGCGACTGCATCTAGGTCCAGTTTACTGGTATTGAGAACTGGCTGCCAGGACAGGAGGGACTAACTTCTTCCCTAACGTCATTAAACATGTAATAGATGACGTTTCACCAAGTTGATGTTTTGCCCCATGCCTGCTCCTGCCATTCAAACCTTTCCCAGCAGCAGTGGAGAAGCACAGTGTGGGGTTTGCTGTTGGCAACCACTATCATGAGAAGGAAATCTCTCTTGTGCAAATGGACTATATGTCTCTTCCTGGCTTCCTACCACATGAATGCTTCCAGCCTAGTTGAGATGATATGAAAAGGGAAGAGGGCACAGGGCCAAATGCTGTGCTTTAGCAGCTTGCCAGTTGTTAGGGCTCACTCTAGCTGAGCACTACAAAGGCACTCTTTGGTTTGGTGGAGTTTACAGCCATTAGCTCCGCTGTGCAGCATAGCATACAGGGTAAGCACCAACACCAAGCTCAATGGGCAGTATCTAGAATCCTTTCCTTATCTCGTTACTGGGATTAGGGTACCCACATGCGTTCCCTAAAGAGGTCCTCATCATGCTAGGCTTTGCATATATAGGAAGAATAATCCCTCCCACAAGCAAATAATGAGATGGGGGAAATGTAGGAGGTTTAACATGGGCAAAATGCCATGTCCAACATGGCAAATGAATCCTAGGCAAAGCTGGAGTGGTACTCAAATCATCTGAAGATGCCAGTTCTAAAACCCCAAAAAATGAGCAGGGAAAGTTGAGCGTGGACAACATGTGGGATAAGGAAAGGTAGGTTTTGAATGCAGTCCTCGTCCACAGAATACAACGGTGCCAAAAGGAAGTCTTTAAGATCTAGAGCCAAGAAGAAAACCCTAAATAACCCACCCATGGACCTACCAAACTACACCTAACCTTTCTCTCTGCCTTTCCATTGCCCTGCACGTCCCCTGGGGGATCAGCCACTCCACTTCCAGCAGAACACAAGGTGAACAACCCAAGATACCCAATACGCTGGCTCTACTGCTGTGTCCCCTCTTGTTGTAAATCAATATTTTATGACATCTACAAGGGGAAACTGTAGATTTAATTTTATCTCCTGCAGTGCAATTCATATTTTGTTTGCTGGTAACATAATGAATGTGTTTGCCCTCCAGACCCCCTGCCCAGTAGACCAATTTACGGATAAAGGGAGAGAAAATAGCAAAGTACAATTAGGGAGGTCGATTAATGCTGGATTAACCAGTGGCTCAGCTAAAGATAGCTTTACAACATCTGTACGTAAGGAGAAAGGGAGAGAAGGAGACAACAAACCTGCAGAAGAAATAGAGAATCTGATCATTTTTCTTAGCAATAAAAACCTTACAGATGACTTGAAGGTGCGCATTGCTTGCTAAACAGCTGATAGAGCCTTGCCTCACCTGCCAGCATAAAGCCACAAGACTGCAGATGCCTTGCCCTATTTGATGCTCATCAGTAGTGATCTAGAGTATGAACCCAAAGGCTGGAGATACACAAGTTAAACCTTGCTGAAACTCATAGGCTTAATTGCTCCTGCAAAAGCTACTTGAGACTGTCACTGTAGTAGAGTGAGCATGAGCCTGGAATTACTAAGGAAACCTTGCTGAATATGCAAATGGAAACCAAACCATGAGGGTAAAAATTGTGACAGCACACTGAAGCTAGCAGAGAGAGGAACAATGAAGAGCAATGAAGATGGCCCAGCAGATGGGAGCCCAGGAGACAATTTCTCACATCAGGGTGCTCACTGCAACCAAGCTGGAGCCGTGGATGAAGAAACCAGCTCTGACTGGGTGCTCCCTGCTGCACAACAGAAAGCAAGACTTGAGACATTCTTGTGAACAAACAGACCTTGCCAAAGAAATTCGACTTCATTGGCAATTTATTTTTCCAGCCGGCACAACCAACAAAACTCCAAATTAGTTTGGCTAGGTAGATAGGGCAAAAGGAATAATAATTCTTTCCCCCAAAATCTCGTGCCAAACTTTGCAGATAGGTCTTAGCTATACAAAGACGTGAAGCAACCCCTTCCCCCTCCACCCCCCACACCCCAAAAAAAAGCCCCAAAACCCAAAGAAACCAAAGAAGTGCCAACCCACTAACCTGCAAACAGGAGATGCAAATGCCAAGGGATTTGGATCTGTAAAGGCATAGGCTAAAGCTTTCAGTTCATGCCTCTCTACTTCGTGGTTAGAAAGGAACGGCTAATACACTGTGTCTAGCAGGACTTCAGTGCTCCTGCCCTTTGAGTTACAATCAAAGAGTGCAAAATTGTATAGAAATAAAAAGAAAATTAATCAAACTCTCAGTTTTCAGAGAAGGCTCAGGTGAGGGGCTGAGGACAGCCTTGCTGTTTCTGAACTGACCTGCTCCTCTCTACTTTAAAACAGCTTCTTTTCCTGCTTTAGCTACCTCTAAAACACTCTCCTACATTCAGCTTCAGAGGCAGCTCCCTATGGATAGGCATTTTTAGATGGATATAGTGTGATCTTTACCAGTTGCTGCAAATTGGCTCTGAGGGCACCTTTACATGTCAGTTCTGCCTATTTTCTCTACAAACAGAGAGACGGGGATGGAGAGGATGAGGGAAAAGGGCTTTACAAATAAACAATAAGAGCAGAAAGCAAAGTCACAGCAGAGTCATGCATTCAGACCTGAAACCGGGGTTCCTCATCCCAGCACTATAAACAATCTCCCTGACATCAATTACGGATGCTGATCAGACACATGCAGGGAGCTACATTCATACACAAATTTGCAGTTTGCACTGTTTGGGAGTGACCGGTTTGTGACATTCCCCCCAGATTATAACTGACATCTAACAAGCTGCGGGGAGGCAGCACATAATTAAGCGTGCAAAAAACACGGGCACTGCTCGGTTTTACTTGCATGTAAACTAGTCATGCACAAAGCAGCTCAGGTTCAGCTCCCTCCCCTTCAATTCATCCCAGTATCCTCAAATTTACCAAACTTTAAAGATTTCATTATAAAAAGGGGCTGAATGGGGGAAAACCACATCCATCTTTGGACCCCATAACAACACGATATTCTGGGGGCACAGGTATCTTAATCTGTGCTCAACTATATTGTTTGAGGCAAGACTGAAGGGAAACATTAGGGTTAGGATCAGAGAGAATAGAATGGAAAAACCTTATAAGCACATAGGGTTTGTAACGGTAAAAACATAGTTCATCTTTACAGAGAAAGTGCTTGGTTTCAGCTCATTGAAAATGCTGTGCATCATATTAGACAGGGGATGCAATCGCTGTCTCTGGGACTGGAGCAAACATTACTGTCCAAGATGGTGCTACGGTAAAGTTCGGATGAACGACTCAGGTGCAGCCTGTGCTGGGGCACTGCCGGGATCAGGGAGAAGAATAATGAAGTAAAGGTGCCAAATTCTGTGTTCAAAGATAATGCAGAGCCAGGGTGTACATTAGTACTGAAATAAGGACAGAGAGCTAATGGTTGTCTGTGTGAGGAAATGTAACAGTGGACTACCACTGCTGCACTTGCACCCCACACCGGTGCTCTCATTCCCTTGTCCACACAAGGAACTATGCAACTATGCGTTTACAGCACCAGCACCATGTTGTTAACGTTGCCAGAACTGGCAGCTTCTGCTTTGTTCCTGAGGTGACAGCTTCAGTTGAAGGACAACTGTGTGGAAAGGATTTAGGGAGAGCACAACTTTTCTCTCCTGCATGTATTACCAGGTGGAAGAAGCAAACTCTTTTTTTCTCCACTGCCCTCCATCTGTCTGTCCAGTTCTTGTCCCTCATGCACCCACCTTCCTCTGTCCTTACACTACAATTACATTTTGTACAGCTTTGTCCTTCCAGGGCAATCTGTTTCCTGCCCCTTTTGAGAACGAGCCTAACACACTGATTAAACGCTTCTTGGTCTTCACAGTCCCATACTTTCCAGCACTGACAGTTTAATTTCCAGACTCCAAGTTTTTCTGATTCAAAAAATGCTGGATTGTGCATTGTCATGGCTAAAATCAAATTGTTCCCATTTATTTCCCAGAGTTGGACAGCTGTCTGAAGATATTTTTTTTTTATTGAGACCCAAAAGATTATTGCCTAGTATCTGAGGCTGCAGTTTGTAACTACACATGACATCAACAGATTCTCCAGACCTAGTAATTACTTTTTTTTAAATTATTTTTTTTCTGTTATTAAGAAGTATTCAAAACTGCTTCCAATTGCATCCACTTCATCTATGACTGATGTACAGGAACTTCTTCTGCAAAATATGACCATCAGCCAAACAGCACATAGTTACCAACATAATTACAAATGGTGACTCAGGTTAAGAACCAAAAGTACCAAAGAGAAAACACAAAGAGAATATAAGCAAAAGACAAACATTACTCTGACATTGCCATCCTTTTCAGAAGGCTTCTGAGATCTGGTAGCAACTGTAGCTGGCAAGGGCTCCTATTTTACTTCTCTTTTGGTGGGTAATATTGTGTCTGCTAGTATTAGGTAAACAGAACAATAAAATAAATCTGTTAGCAGCTTCAAAATAGAATTTGAATAGCTGTGATTCGTGCTCTCACAACACTCCTTCCTTGTGAGCATTTGACAGCTTGCTGGGCATCAGTGAAAATTCATGAACTGCCAAGGTTTCATGCTTTGTAACACAAAGGCTGATTCGTATCAGACACCAGGCTATTTGTTATTCTTAGGACTGGCCAAAAAAATTAAAATAAATAATTCTAGTGCATGTTAAATTTTGAAGTTCTGGAATTTGTTCCCATGTTTTATTACAGTCTTTTAAACATTTGCTTTTTTTGCAAGAAACAACCACTCCTGAGTAGGTAACTCTTGTCATTAAGTTGTTTGGTACATGTAAGATACAGGTACAAGTCTCTGTATGGTTTCCATATAATGGTTTGGCCAGAGTTTTCTACATCTCAAACAAGATCCCCATCCATTAAGTTACTGGTCATTTTGACCATGTCTATCTCTTGCCTTTTGACCAGAAATTTAAATACCAAGCCTGAAAAGCTGAAGATTACTGCATATAAAAACATGTGCTTTTGTAAAATGCTTCCATTTTGGCATATCAGTATTTCAGACAGAAAAAAATATTCTAACCATTTTTTTTTTTTAATCTGACCAATATTTTAGTTACCCAGTTGAGAAAGATAACACTTAGCATGATATTCAGTTAACCAATAAAAGAGTGCAAATACTGAGCAAGTAATGATTCACTGAAGCAAACATTTTGTAAAGAACAGTTGGAGGCCTAAAAATTACTCTTTTTAGTAAGCACTTATCAAGCACTTAAAACACTGGAAGAAAATCTGAAGCTGCTTACAAATAAATTGCTTATCACACAGTGACAATGCTCTAACAGTTCCCTGCTTTTCTCATACTCTTTGTTCTTTCCACCTGGTAAGAAGTGCTACACGCTCTAACAACAGCAGAACCTGGCCCTGACAAATCAGATTTGTAACTAATATTTCAGGCTTCTTTAACACTGGGCTAGAGGGTCAGTGATAGTTTGTAAGGGCACAGTGACACTACTGAATCAGCCCATGTATTACCCTGACTCTAGTGATTAAGTCTCACAAGTAGCATTGCTCTTGCCGAGGTCTACTGCAACAAATGTCCCAAATCTTTGAAGAGAAAGAGAAAAAGTGACGCACGCTAAAATGGAGCTGCCAGTGAGCCTGTGGGCATGGGCCAAGGGATTTTAACATCCTGCTGAGAGAAGACTTACCCCAGGCCCTCCTTGCAAAGCTGCGAGTTCTCACTTTTGGAGCACGTACTGAAAGATGACGCCTCATGCCTTAACTCCTCCTACCCCAAACAAGACATTACGCTGTCTATCAAATGCCAGGTAAGGTTCGTAGCACCTTGCACCTGAATTGCAGAAAGTAAAACTGGCACACTAGAGAACAGCGGATAACTAATTAATGCTTGTGCACCATGTTGGAAGGATGTGAAATGCTCTCGCTGTGCTAAGAGGCTACTCCAGGCTGCCAAAGCAGAGACTGTGCCCAGGCTCCTACTGCCTTCACGCACCTGTCTTAGTCATTTGCTACTTCATCCCGGCTGAAGGGACTGAGGTCAGTTGTCATCTGAGGCTGGTAAAGCTTGATTCTTTACTGAGTCAGAGGAAAGAAGAGGCTGTCCCCAGAGCACAATAAGAAGGTCTAAGTTAAACACCTATGTGCTGCAATGACGCTGTAGGAAGCCAGGGTCTGGTATAAATCCTTTTCTGGAAGGCAAAGGATTGCCCACCTGGGAAGGTGGACATCTGAGCAAGGCCTCAGCTCACACAGGATGCTTGTGAGAGCATGGAAAGTAATTCTGATGTCCCAGGTCACAGGCTAGCAGTATAATCACCACCCTTGAGAATGTCTTCTCAAGGATGTTTGATCAAATTTCAAGGCACAAAACAGGTTTTGGGACACATTACCTGTTCTCTAAGTCTAACTTCAAAAACTGCTTTGGAAGCTCAGTCTTCTCCATACAGTTTGAGCTAGGCAATTGTCCTGCTACCAAGAGGCCAAACCATGCCTATGGCACCATATATACGAGTACTGGTTCTCCTGACAGAGAAGAATCACAGTGGCCTAAACCCTGGATGACTGAGGCTCCAGTGACCATGTGAGACTTGCTTACCGACACAGATGGAACACCCTGAGAGTATGAGCCAGTGCCTAAACGGAGAAGTGCTCATCCTGGAGACCCAGGAGCCTGCTAGACAGTTTCAGCTGGGAAGCCGGGCTACAGAGTCTGGACCCTCTTCTCATGTCAAATCAGAGTAGTTTATGCAGAGACTAGTACAGAGAGCATGCTAGCTGGCTGCTGTCTTCACAGATAATGAAATGAGCTCTGTCTTTGGCATTGTTGATCTATTTTTGGTCAGGATGTAACGCATTTAAATGTGATGTGGGGATTGCTGAGCAAGCCACTTGGAGTTACACATGCTGCTGCTGCCTCAGACTGATGCTTCATCTCCTATCCAGCCAGAGGTTTGAGAAACAAATGATACGTGCTCAGGAGCTGACCTCCAACAACAGGGGAAATGAGAAAGAACACAAACCTCAGTGCAGAAACTGCAGGAAGACAACAGCTTGTTTTGTTTCCACAACCAGAAGAATTCCAAGAGAAGAATTTTATTCTTAAGTTTGCCTGTGGTTCCTCCTTGAGTCGGTGATTTATAGCACTCTGCCAGCACATCTGTCTTACTCTTTATTCCTCTGTTGCTTTCCTGGTGCTTCACTGCTTCTTCTCCGGCCTTGGAGGCTATTAAGCTTCAGTTGTTCTGGTCAGCAAATGAGTCAGTAGCACATTTCTGCACTTTCATAACCAGTGACTGAAACTAGAGCTTTGATGGGCCAGTTTTGGGAACAGAAGAGCAGTGGGGGAAAGGGAGGAGACTGCACTTAGGTCCAGAAGAAGAAGGAAATGTCATTGAAGGTGATAAACCTGGTGTAGCGAGTAAACTGGATTTGTTCCACTTACTGTGGGTTCAGGGAAATTTTGGTGTCAAATATAACAATTGGTATTCCTCTCTCTCAGAATTTCTCCTTGTTTAAAGCCTGTGTCCCAGCCAGCTATCCCATCATCCCCACTGCCTGAATAAGCTGAGACGGGAGCTAGCTTGGTTTAATCTCTTAGGCTCCAAACACAAGCCCTTGCCCAGCATCTCTAATACTGGAATGGACCAGCAAGTTCTCACATTAACAAAAGCTCTGCCTGGGCAGCAGCCCCCTCCAGTTTCCTGCAGCATGACCTCTGCAAATGGCTTATGGCTTTATGTGTTTCCTCCAGTGGCTCTTCAGAAATGCAACAGAGAGGACATCAGAACCACCTCTCTCTGCAGCTGCTGCCCTGCAGAGCCTTGTAGGAACAGCTCATCTTAATAGCTGCAGGTTAACATTTGCCATATCCTCCTCAATTTGCCTGTGATCACTGCAAAGGCAAACACAGAAGCAAGTCCCCAGGGATGGCCATCTTGTGTGCACAGAAATAAATACTGAGGAAGGGGAGAGGACAGTGTATATTACTTTGTGTGGCAGAGCACTTGCAAGCAAATGCAAGTGGGCTATGGGGAAATGGCAGCAATATAAGTGCACTGAGCCGGTACAGGTGGGTGTGCTCAGGAGTAGTGCTGGGAAGATGAATGTAGACCGGTCCAGAGGGTCACTACATTCAGGTAACTGTGTTCCCGTGACTGGCAACAGGACTGAGAGCACACGAAGGTAATGCATGGAGGGTGGTGGCTGCGTGGGGTAAGGAATGGCAAGTGTTTGTGGTGGTGTGACAGGGAAAACTATGAAAATGCAGAAAAAATTTTCTATGATCCTTTCCCCATAAAACGCTGCAGTGAAGCACAGGTTAACCTGTTCACTTGTGGGCATAAGTTCTGAAAATGTCCTTTCCCTTGAATATTTCCAGCACGCAAAAGCCCACTCTTTAGCCTGTGTGGGGAGGAAGAGGAAAGAGGATGGGGAAGAGTGACAGAGCTCCAAAATGTGCAAATTCTGAGAGTAATGCAGATCATCAGAACTAAATTGCTATTTGCAGAATCGTACCCAGAATGCTTTGCTCTGCAACTTTGCTCTTAAATGCTATACTTCTGGAGGTCACCCTAACCTAGTTAAGTCTCTGGATCTAGTTAAGGCAACAGCTGCACAGTACACGTAAGTTCGGGGATGGCTGAAACCAAGAGACATGTCCTACATTTGTTTCTCTAGCCATGACTGAGCTGACCACAGGGACACGCAGTTTGGACAATTGCTGGGAAACCAGATTTGTGTTTTGGTACAGCTGTGCAGCCCGTGTGGCTGGAAATATGACATTTGCTGTTAGCTCCCAGCATGCCAAATGGAGACGTAGGCCTTGCTTACTCCTATTGGCTAGAAAAGGCAACACATGGTGGAGAGCCACATACAGCTGCACTGCATCATTCAGTTCTGGCCCTTCAGGAGGTGACCTTGAATACATGCCTTGTCTTTGAGTTCCTGTTGTAAGGCACCACAGGCTTGGAGCCCCTTCCATGTCAACACACTTGCTGAGATAAGAGGTCTTGACAATAGGAATTTAATTGTCCTCAAGAGAGAAGAACCAAGAGTGTACAAGACTGAGCTAAATGTAATGCACTGTGTGACATGCTTAGTATTTGCAGAACATGCACAAAGCCTTTTGCACGGAGCACAAGAGTCACATGAGGGTGTCCCACATGTCTCATTTGCACCAGTTAGTATGGAGCAGATCTTGACGTCCCTTTTGTCTTATCTGGTGCTGCCTTCTGCCCAGGACAAACAAGAAACTACCAGTCCTCCAGCACAGGGTTTTGTGTTAGGAGGTAGCTCAAGAAATGCTCTCAGCAACACTGCATAGCAAGTGTGGGGCAGTACTGCTAAGAAAACAATGACATGACCACAGCTGTAAGAGGTGCTGCATTAGGATGTACCAAAATTGTCCTGTCAGAAACATACAGATGATGCACTGAACCATCCTGGAGAAAGGAAATGGAAGGAATGGACAATTTCATGTAACCAGCTTCCTTGCAGCAGTTTCCTTCTCCTTATTTATAGCCACTCTGTGATTCAGTCAGGCTGGAACTGAGAGTGCAAACACGTTTTCTTTGCTCCAGGCTCTCCTTGGACTTCGTTTGCACAGCAAAGCATCACCCAGTGCCAGAGATTTATGATACGCTCAGAGCCCAAACAAGGCTGGATCTGAACAGCCACATATCCTCTGATTTCACAGTGGGAAACGTGCCCCTAGTGAGTTCCCAAATAGTGCATGGCAAGTTCACTGACCTGACTGCAATTGTGCATGTGGAGCTGCAGCTCAGTCTGCTCCAAAGAGGCAAAGACTCAGCAAACATGAGTTTATCTTCAAACTTAGGAAAAGCTCCTGGATGGAGATAACCTTTTGTCAGCAAAATTCCTGGGCCTGGAGACTTCTAAGCTTGCATAGACTCTTCGCGCTTCATGCTTGTGACAGTGGATTGAGGCAAAAATCATAGGGACCATGCTGTCTTCTCCTGAAGGCTTGTGAAATTCTTGTCTTGGACTCAAAGCTTCACAGCTGAGATTGCTCTTCATCAGGACTATCCCAGCCTCCATTGTCACTATACCGCAGCACTCCCTAAGCCTCAGCCTGGACCATGAATTTGTTGTCCTGGGGCTTGTATGAACAACTCAGCCAAAAGGTATTTCCTGCCCAGAACTAGATTTAGTACAACCCTGCTCTAAGCTTACAGTCATTCACAGTTGCCTATACTGCAGACACAAGCCTCTCTTTCCTCAACTTCTCCCCACACCTACCACAGGCCACAAGTGATAGATGAATTTATAAGAAGAGGAGTCTGTCCAACTCTTTTTTTCAAAGCTGGAGAGAAAAGTAATGATCTTGTTCTGGAAGAAAATCAAAGGCTGCCAACAACAGCACAAAATGTCAGCTCTTTTAATTTCATTTATTTATTTATTTTATCCAGTCGCTTTAATCCTTGGAGTTTAAAGGCAAAGAATGAATATAACGTGCTGGAAAATGAAGAACATGTGACAGTATCAAAGAAGAAAACCAAAGGAAAGGGGGTGTATGTGTTGGGGGAGCCTTGTTAGGAGACACATTAAGGCAATCCAGCTGATAGATGGAGCCTTTTATAAATGAAGAGTAAAGTCTTTATGTCACTCTTTATCTTTCTCTTTTTTTTTTTTTTTTTAACTGTTGTCTCTCTTTCACCTCCCCTTGCTTTCCTATCATGCCTCTCTTGCAGTCTCCTCCCACAGGTCCCACCTCACATTTGAACTGGAGGGCTGCTGTGGCCATGGCCTTAGAAAGTCTCTCTCTGCCTTGTCGAGGACAGCAGAGTCTGTGCTTCAGCAAGCTTTGGTGGTACCTGCCACTGTAAGACCCTCCAGAAAGGCTAAAATGCACTTTATTCCAGTCAGGCTAGGATGTTGGTTCATCTCAGCCTCTCAGAGCCATAAACAAGGCATGGAAACTCAATCATGGGCAATGGGAGCCTGGCCTGAAGAGGATTTTGGCACAGAGGTGGGATAAATGCAGCACAGAAAAGTTGCTGTGCTGTATGCAAAGTTCCAATAGAGAGGTAGATAGAGGGAAGACAACCCAGAACTGCCTTTTATCCTTGAGAGAGGAACAGAAAGACAAGGAAACCAAATCACCACATTCTTCTCTTTCTGTCATAGTTCTGACAGCCCCAGGTAACAACTCCAGTGGAGAAATTGCTGTTCGGTACTGTTTATGATGAGATTCAGCAGGAGTGACTCAGTTCTCATTGTCTCACATACAGAGAGCTTATTATCTGTGATTTTTCTACCTAGTGCATGTAAATGTCAGGCCTGCCTCCTTTGAAGCCTCCTGGGCTTGGTCGAGCAGGGCAGTTTTACATAGACCAAATTTCCACCAGTAGCCTTCATGCCTTGCTGTGGCTGCTCTCTCCTAACAGAGGCTGCATAGCCTCACATGCTAGCACACACCTCTGGCTCTAGTGGTATCCAAACAAGGAGTTCAGATCCCAGCAGAGACCAAGCCAAGATGTCTCATTGCTCACTGGCAAGCAGAGTTGGAAAGGAGTTATCTTCTCTCCCCTTTGCAGAGATTAACCCTTCAAGATCTCAAGACAGAGTCCAAATTTCACCCTCTGCCAGCCTGAGACTTATCTGACATCTGAACAATGTTGGCCTCAAGGCCACAGATCCCTGGAGAGAGATAAGGAGCTGAGTCTGTTGAATGCCTGAGCAAGCACATGATGTATGGCTGGTGGTGGCCAAGGTGAACATACTGCAAGGAGACCCATGGGCAATCCCAGATTCTTCCTCTCTAGAGGATCTCTTGTGATAGGGACTGGCAAAGGCAAAAGGGTTAGCACGCACAAGGCAGGTACTTTCCTTCTGTCAAAATCAGGCCTCTGGGTGAATCACTTTCAACCACACCTCTGTCTCTCTGATACTGTGGGGAAACGTGACATTCTCCCAGCAGAGATGGGAATGATGGGGGTGCAATCAGTGGATCAGAAGATTCTGTGTTGAGGCTACTGGGCTCTGAGCAATCCCTGGTTTTCTAGTTCCTGGGCTGTATAGCTTAGGATCTGTATGCAAGGTCTCCCAGTCCTAAAGCAGACTAAGTAGACTTCAAAGAGACTGCTAATTTCACTACAATATTAATAAAACTGGTCAGCCTCAGAGGGAGAGCAAGCCTTATACTATTAATTCTTGCAAGGTGCAAGAGATCTGAGATCTTTGGATGAAAGGAGGTGTAAGAAAGGCCCAGAACACTTATTATTCCAAGGTGCAGTTTGCCCTTCTTTCCCCAGTCCTAAAGGAACAGTAAAGAAGAAAGAAGAGAGACCCAACTACAAATGCCGCAGAGCAGGCACAAGTCATATTGGGCTTAAGATGACAGAAAGGGCCACTGGAAGCAGCACAGAGGGAGGGACTTGTCATCCTCCCCCCAGGACTGGAGTGGAAATGCAGAGTGCACCAGAGGCATGCAAATGCAGGCAGGCAGGACTTGGGTACCATCCTGTATCTCAGGTCACTCCAAGGCACAGAGGGAGACACAGGATGGACACCATTTACATGCCAGACTTTTTTTTATCTTTTCAATTCTGATTTTAAAAAAAGAAGGAGATGACAAAATTTTCAAAACTTAGCGACTGTCAAGCAGGAGTCTGGAACAATTAAATGTGATACTTAATTAAACATCTATACTCCTGTGGAATGCGAGACTTACCTCCTTTCTCCTTTTCACTACAAGAAGCCCAGAGATAAAGCCTTCAAGTTATGAGTAATTATACCCTGCTGAGAAAAGTGATGGAGTGCCACGCTCCAGAGAACTTAACCAGGCCCCAGAAAATGTGGAGCTGACACTTAGGGGGTTTTCTTATTATTATAGTTGTTGTTATTATTATTACTACTATTTTCCCTGACACTAAAACTCTTCTCAGCTTGTTGCCAGAAGGAGATAAACAGTGTGCTGGCATTTTAATGCAAATAAATGGGGCCACTCTCCTGATGCACAGGTTCAAATGCTTTGTGCTAGAGGAACTGTGGAAAGCAAGCATACTTCAGCAGATGCTGGGAAAGGCTGTAGGGTCCATGGATTTGATTTTGTTCAGGAGATAAACACTAATGTAGGCCTTGGGGCCGCATGATCCGGGATCGGCTCTGTTACTGAATTTGTATACAAGCTCGGACAGGTTACTAAGGTTCCTGTGCTCTGGTTGTTTCCTTGCAAAACAGGAATAATAGCATGACCTATGCTATTCCAGTGACATGGTAAGAACAAAGGCCTAGAAGTTTTCAGATGATAAAATGGATCATACTTCATACAAAGAAGAAATGGGCTAGGGAGGAGATTTCCTATATTGCCTGATTAGATGAAGCTGCAATCAAGAGACTGTGCAAAAATCAAAGGTGAGGAACCAAAACCTTAAGTCTTTTGGTTGCTATCATTACTTGTGGCCAAGTGAAAAAGGCTACCAAAAGAGTATGAGAAAGCTATGCTTTCCTCATCTGTATTTTACTGCCTTAATGTGGATAAATGATTGCACATAGAATGGGACACTGGAATGGAGAACGATGTCAGGCATGGCCCAGCTCATAAGTGAGCCAAAGCTCAGGTTGTGGATTTCAAGCTTCAACAGTTTCAAATGTGATTGGAAGTTACTTTATCCTTGATAGAAAAAAAAAATGGGGGGGCATTGATGAAATCTCTGTTCATGTGAACGGGGATCAAAGATCTACTTGCTTTCCAAGGGACTATGGAGACAAAGCCTGACAGCACCAAACAGAAAACCTGTTCTACAGGTTAATATTCTGTATAGCCTTGTGTCTTGCCTCCCAGTGACCAAAAGCTTATGGCAAGAGAAGCCTAGCAGAAAACAGGAAGTACACATGATACTTTACTTGAGTATTCCTGCCAGCCACTTCCAAGCTCAATGAGATTTAGATACATTTAATTGTAGATAATTGTAGATAGATCATATTGGCTGTTCCAGGGATTCTGGTGGGCACGTTCCAGCCAGACAGCAGTGTAAACAGTCTCCTGCTTACAGTGGGGGTCAAATGCTCGATAGTTTTGGGCAATTGTGATAAAATATAATTTCCTAAAGTTGTAGGTCAAGTTTTGTTCTTAACTTGCTTTGTGCTGAGGTTTAATATGAAGGTAGCATGAAGCACCCTTCTCATCTTACAGTGTTTCTTTCGTGTTTCCAGTACCATCTTCTTTACTGAAGATGTCTCTTGTAGCTTAACTGACTTCCCTGCCACTACGATCCTTTCCAATACACAGGACTTCGTAAAAAATCCTGGCAGAAAATACTTCTGTACATGCTCCTCATCCTTATCACAGACCTCAAGCCCCCTTGACTTCTCTGAAAGCACTGCCCATGACATACTAAAAAGGGAGAGGACAAACTTCAAAGGCTTTGTTACCCTGCTTCCCTCAGCTCCTTGATTTCCTGTCACTTTGCAGGCCCTGGCAGCCATAAGCTGCAGGTTTGGCTATGGGACTTCGGGCATGGGGTGAAGAAGAAGAAATCTCTCCTTCTGGGCTGCAGCACAACATCCTAACCATCCTCTACTCTTTGGAATTAGAGGGTCCATTAGGCTTGTCCTTGGAGCTTGCCAGGACAACAGGGATACTTGAGAGCATTCCCTGATACTGCCTTCTCCCAAATCTGGTTAGTCCAGCAAACACTAGGAGTGCATACTACACCCAAATTCACCTTTGTGAGTGCCCAGGCACTGCGGCTGTGGGAGTTGCAGAAAGACTGGATTGAGTTTTCCCTGTCTTCTAAGACAGAAAAAGTCCCACTGGTCCTATTCATTCACTAGGTTCCCCTGCCACATCCCATCATATCCACTGGCTTGTCTTCAGTTGTTGTGAAAAGAGAGCTCTCTCCCTCCTCTCGGAGACCTGCTCCACTACCAGAACTCCAGTTAATCTCATCATCAAAGCACTTTAGCATATCTTCCCTCTGTAATGACACCTCATGTTCTCCAATTACACAGCATGGCACTCCCTCTAAGAAACTCATGGCCTTCTTGGTGTTTACCCTTCAAACGCTTACAGTCCATGGTGGGAAGCAGAGCGCTCAGAGAAGGTCTGCCAGGCATACAGAAAATGGAAAATGCTTTTCAGGAGAGTACAAAATGCAACTTTTGCTAGATAAATATATTAGTAAAGGAGGGTGAATACCTAGCACACCAGCAGAAACAACAGAAACGACAAAAAAGCCTTCAGGGACTGCCACTGGAGTCACATTCTTCTCAGTGTGCTTGTCTAATCTCTGCTGATGCTAGTTCAAAACACACAGAAGGCACAGTCCTCAACGGTGCTGAGCAGACACTGAAAGCATCCTTTGCTCCCAAGGAACATGAAAGGTACTCAACTCTTAATAGAAATTGCTCATAATGACTGAGCCTCTGAAGCTGCTCTGATGGGAGGCAAAGCCATTTTCTTGCTGAGTTTGACACTAAAAGCTCTGTTTGGCAGCTGCCATTCAAGTCACGATTAGATCTGGCCTTTCATGAAAATGCAAGCTCATTAAAACATCCAGCAGAGCGTCCAGAGCTTCTCTGAGGAGGGAAGGAGAGGAAGGTGGTGCAACCCTCAGCTAGGGCAATTGCAGTCAAAACCAGGGCTTGGCAAGCTGGTTAAACAGCAAAATAACGTGGGATAGCCACTAAGTGTGGCCACAGGGAGCAGTTAAAGGCAAGCAAGGGGAAGGGATGAAGGGAACCAAGGGTAGATAGCAGCCACCAAGTATTTCCTCTAGCTGTCCTGAGTGAAAGCAGAAATGGGCATTTACCTTTAGTTGTTCTGGGATTTTTTTTCCTTTCTGTTTGTTTTTCCTGCCTCCCGAAACCCAGCTTGGCTGCTGAACTCCACAGCAGATAAACGATGTAGAGCTGGCGGGAACTTGTGGCCTTATTTAAACAAAGGCTAGATAGAGTTATCTGGATCGATTGAGCCAATGCTTCCTTGAGCACTAATTCAGGCCAAACAACTGCCACTGAGAATAAGCTCAGCTGACCTCGCTGGGAAATGACCAGGCGAGATGGAGACGTAAAGAGCAGCTTTGGACACAAGTGCCAATGGGGGCAACTTTGCTTCCACATGAATGCTACTTTACATAAGCAAAGAGTAGTTTCAGACCAGCAGAATTATCTCATTACAGCCCTACCTAGCAATTTAGCTTAAGATCAGCCTGGCTGGCTTGGAGCATGGGCCTCCCCAGTCCTTTTTCTGAAAATAGGCAGTGAAGTAAGCTTAGGGTAAAGGGGTTATCCATCCCCACAACATCCTCTCAGCTTCTGCTCGGAGCATGCCTGCCTTCATTTTAGCTCATACAACTTGGGAAAGGGCTTAAGCTGAACTGAATCCTCCCATGCACTCCCACGTTATCAGCATATGAGACCACTCTGTTACACAGCCAGATCACCCAATTACCTCTATCCGTTAATGCTTCCCTGTGTGCCCCTGTGAGCTGGGGAATACACCCCATTAAGCCACACACTTTCTTAACTCCCTTTTCAGTCATCAGTGCCACTTGGGACATGGCTTGCCACTTCTGCTGACTATTTAGAGCACCAGAGCCTGAGTCACCGCCTCTGATTCATCGTTTTATGGCAGTGTGACTCTCTGGGTGTAATGGAGCAGAGGTGAATCAGGTCCTCTGTATCTCTGCTGGCAACAACTCAGTAACTCCCCACTCTTCACTCCTTTCCCTCCTGAAGCCTGTAGGAAATGCAGAAAATGCAAAGCTTTTGTCAAGAGCTAAGTAAGTTCAAAGCAGGGGTGACCAATAATATCCCAAGGAATGAAAGCACAACTTGTGAAAAAACACAGGGTGAAGCTCATTTCCAATGATGCTATTTTGCAGAATCCTACATTCCCCAGAGTCCAATCCATAGCATAATTACTGATTCAAAGTGAATTGTTCATCTTATCAACAGGTTTCAAAGGCACTACTTCACCTGAACAAAGAAAAAGTGCAGAGGCACCACCAGCATGAATCTCCAGAGGTCAGTCCACCTGCCCAGAACCCTGGTTTCCAAGACAATTGAAATCAGCAGCCTCAGTTTAGCTGTCTTTGATTGTGATGTAAAAATCACTGCCATGGCAAAACAGTTCAATAGCATAATCCTCTCCTCTTTCAAAAACCCACTGCAAGTCTAAATGAAGGAAGATTGGAAAGTCCTCTTTTAGAACAAGAGGACCTTTAACTGTGGATAAAATGGGAAGAATTCACACAAGACGCTGGCAAAGTCACAAAGTCAAAACACTCCTGACAGACAGCAGCTTGGAACATTTGTGTCTCAGTGACGGACAGCAACTTTACCCCTCTTCAACCCCACAGATACGAGCGGCACAAAGCTGTGAAAGTGCAATCGCTGAGTCAGTGACACGAGTCCTTGTTCCTAAGCATGGCAGTGGTGCTGAGCTACACCTTCAAACAGCTGTTTCAGATGCAAATTCATTGCAGCTGTGGCAGCTCCTTCCTTGAGTCCCCTGTGCTGGCTGAGGAGGGCAAGCAAGCAGCCCCTCTGCCCCATGACCTTGACAGCATTATAGGACAAGTAAGAAGGAGGGATGTGTGGAGAAGGAAGGGTGGCTTGGTCACAAAGTTGGTGTGTGTGTGTGCATGTGTGCAACTGTCCATCTCCTTCTTGCTTTTGTTTTTAGGTAAATACGCAACCAAAAGCTTGTCTGAAAAGCAGTCTGTGTTCCTTCTGCCTTGTCAAACTCTTCAAGGGAAGCATTATCGCCTTAATTGCTTAATTCCAATTTGCATAATACCGCGCTCTGACAACTGCAAAAACAGGGATGCAAAAGGAAGATTAAGGGCGACATATGCATGCTGCCAGCCTTTCGCAGCTGGGAAAGCAAAGCTGAGGTCCAGTGCTGGGACAAGCAGCTCTGCAGGCTCGCCCACTCCTGCCTCCCAACTCCCTCCCAGGGAGCCTTTCCCAACGCTGTGCTCCAGACACCCACACACGCAGGGTTTTCTCTGCCCTCTGATGAGTTTTCCAGTGGTTATTTCTGCACTCAGGAGATTTTTTATTCAGGGACTGTCTGGTCTAGAACCTTTCAGAAGATCCTGGTTGGATGAGCTGTCCCTCAAAAAAAGAGAAAGTGAACAGGCACGATATCCTGCATACCCTGGGCACAGAAACTTGCCCTCTGCCTTGCATCGCAACCGATCGAGGGCACAGCACAGCAAAATCTAAGCCTGGACAAACTGATTTCTCTTGGATCACATATTCTACAGACCAGTCCTGATATTTTAAAGATTTGATTAATTTTCAACTTCAGATGTCAATACCTTTCTGAATCCATGACTGAGCATTATATGCTAGACTTCCTAGATACTCTCAAGCAAGTCTGTTCTCCCAACACTTCTACTGGGAGCAGATGTAGGGAATCTCATGGCAGAGCAACCTATTTCAGAAGACCTCCAGAACAACAAGGTTACCACAATTAGAAGCATAGGACTTCTCCTTGAGCCATACTCACTCCCACTTCTGAAATTAAAAAAATGCTTCACTTGAAGAACGCAATGAAACCATTTTCCTACTTCAAAAGTCCAACAGCCCAAAGACTTCCAAACCCAGCTGTGGTAAACATGCAGCAGGCTGATTTTCTGGCCATTTCTTATTTTACGTACAATGCCATCACATCTTGTTCCAAAACACAGAGCAGTCTTACAAGAAGTTCTGCACAGATCATGAGCTGTGTTTTATGTCTTATGGTTTTATTATTCCCTCTCTCCCCACAAACAGCAGGCCCAGTTAAAACTGACGATTTATGTCAAAGTTAACAGAAATGCACTGATTTCTTGGAAAGGAAATGTGGAATTAATACCTTTGTGGATACAAATGGGATAAAAAACCTAAGTTGGACTTTGGCTGTGGGTGTGCATGCCTGTACTGGAGGCTGAATTTTGTAGCACTTAGGCTTACACACTGACTTTGGAGGTAGCCTGCTTCTAGATTTGATGCTCCTAAAGCTGCTTTGAATGGTATGGAAGAACCCTCAAATGTGGGCACAGCAACACTCATACAAAGGTATTTATCACTTACCCCTCATAGACTTATATAGTTGTCATGGAACAAAAAAAAAGAGGCAGAAAAGCCCTCAGGATACAAACATCCATGAATTTCTGATCTGAATTTGCAGCTTTTGCCTGTCTATATGTAATTGAGACACTAACCAAGACTGTAACAATACAGAACAAAACTATGAAAGGGAACATGTTCCCGGAGGCAGGATTTTGCTGCTTCTTGACACAGTTTGTTGAAAGCTATGTAACAGCCAGAGGCTATTCCTGGTCTGGGGCACCTGGGGAAAATGAGCCATGTATCCTGACTGATAAATTGGGCTCAAAGTTAGGGAAACATCTCCAGTAAGAGTCAGCAGTGGTGCGACCTCTCAGCTGAATTAGAACAATCAGCATACAGGTAGAAGTAAGAAAAATCGGAAGCCTGCTGGCTTTGCTGTTTGTAATGAGAAGCTACACTGTTTTAGTTGGAGTACAGAGGAATTTGCAGTAGCAAAGCAGGAGATGCTCATGGAAGAGGTGCAAACTGCTCATTTAGCAGCTGGGTATGAAAAATCAATGAACGGAGACGTGAACCAAGCAGATAAGTCAAGATATACAGAGCAGGTAAGTGGAGGAGTTTTAACAACAGACAGTCTCAGAGGAAGGGAGAGGATCAGCAGACACTTGAGAATGAGCAGAAACAAATGGGAGGGAGATAATGAAAAGACCAAGCAGATAAATGTGAATGTCAAATGGCAGCAATCACTCTGCATCACAGCAAGGAGATTTCTTTTCTCTCTTTCACTCTAAAAGGCACGGGAAATAGAAAGGAAAATTGGGCCCTTAATATCTGTGGGCAGAAGGGGAGAGCTACCCTCGGTGGGTTATAAAAGCTGCAGCATCAATCCCTGCCATGCCAGTGTAGGAAGGAGCCGTCTGTCTTTGCCACTAAGCCTGTTCCAGGAGAGATCACTGCGGATCAGACACTGTGCGGACAAGTTAGGATCAAGAACTTGGGTGGAATGGCTATTTAGGATAGAAGCTTTTCCACACACAATTCAAACTGGCCATAAGGTGTAAACTTCAATAGCTGCATCCAGCGCCCTCCTCCTCCCTTCCAGCCAAAGCCCAGAAGTGCAGGAACAGCACCAAAATGGTGCCTCCTGTGGACAATGCAGTGTGCACGCTAGCAGCCAAAGCAACAAAAGGAAAGCTTGGGTTTTGCTTCAGCTTGGAAAGAAATCTCTCCAGTCCCTGCAATGGGCAGCAATGGTCCCGAGAAAGAGCTGCTAGGAACATGCCTTTCAGTCACTGCAGTGGGTCAGGCCTACAGCTCTTATAATGTCACTGGTTCAAAAATTAAATTCATGAGGTATCCCATAGGGTCTGAGTAATGAAGAGGCTTTGTCAGGCTGGAACCAAGGTAGGGCACAAGTGGGGATGTGGTCTTTCAACGGCTGTGTTTAATTACAAAAACAGGCTGCCAAGAAATGATTCCCATATGTTGGAATGAGAGCAGAATGGAGAAGATGCACTGGAAATGCACTGCTCCAAAATGAGGCCCCATAATATACACGGTCTCACCCCTTGCACACAGAACTGTTGCTGGTCCTAATGCTGTTGTAGTGTGTCTATGGGGAAGATGGGTTTTGCACTTGAAGGACCTGTGATCAGTCTAAGGTAGCTCCGTTATTTTAGGAAGCTGCTGGAATACCCTGTGAACCTCTGGAGGTCCATCAGAAGTGGGACCTAGCCAGAACACTGTGGCTGAAACATGCCTCTAAGGCTGGGGAACTTCAACTCCCTCCCCAGAATTTGCTTTCATCCTGGCATCTTTAATAAGCTGAAGCACAACTCCACAGCCCAACAACCTCTCCTTCCCATTCAGACAGACACATATACCTGTGGCTTTGATCAAGCTCAGAACCAATGATTGCAGATCCTGCATAAAGTGTGAGCCTAAGTTATTTATTTCTCCCTCTCCTCCCCACCCTCAAGCACTCCAGAAGTACTCTTCTCTCCTGGGGTATGGCAGATCTACTGATACAAACCAAACTGGGATGAAGTGGATGGCTCTCCCCAACCCCTCTATTCTTCCTGGCCTGTTTTTTTTTTTAAGCTCTCATCTGCAAGGTGCCCTCTCCAGATTGCTCTTCAAAGTAAAATGCTTTCCTCCCTGCCTCTCTCCTGATGCAAAGCATCTGAAACCCCTTTTACAGACCTCGCGTGCAATGCCTGCTTGGCTGTAACTCACAGTGAAAAATGCCCCGTCTCCAGCAAGAGTCTCCCTGAGCCTTTTACCTATCTCAATATGCTGCATCTCCACTACCCCCTCCCTGCTTTCATTTTCAATTGCATGTAATCAGTTTTCAGCTCTTTAACCTTATTCTGAGTGCTCTTTTTTAACAATTTGCTATTCCACCCTAAAGCACTCAAAGAGAAACACACACATTTTAATTAAATTTCTCTCAGTTTTTCCCCTTTCATTTGCATATTTATTTTTTTTTCCCCCTTTCCATCCCTGGGGAAGATAAATAAATAAATAAATGCAAAAGGGAGAAGAAGGACGTGGAAGAGAAGTGGGAAGGTGACCGGGATGCAGATCACAGGCACTGGCTGGAAGTGGAGGGGAAGACAGTGAAGGGGAGAGAGGGGAGAGACAATCTAGCAACTAAGCTGAAAGTAAGGTTAGGCATGGCAGAAATCCAAGGATGCTCATGAAAATGCTTTTAGGAAAGGAACAGGGAGAGAAGAAAGATGTATTTTGAAATGTTGAGAGTAATATGTCGACGTGATATGAACCGACTTCTAAGACTCCTAATTTCTAATGTGTGTGCCTGACTGGCTTCTGCTCCTCCACTGGACTTGCAACCTGCACACTCAGTGGTGTGCAATGGCTGTTATTTTGGAAATGACAAAAGGAAAAAACAAATCAGCCCAGAGTCTAATGTGAGTGACAAAAAATGGATGTTTCAGAGTCGGCAGAACTAACAGAGACTATTAAAGGGGAACACCAGAAGTGATTAAGTTAGTACAAATGAAGGCTTGATCATTATTCACCACCCCCCCCCCAAAAAAAAAGGAAGAGGGCACTCCATGCCCCTGGCATGATCTTTTCTTCCTTTCCATTTTTATTTTCTTTCTTTTTTTTTTAATACGAAGAAACCATGCAATTTGGCATTTAACTGCACTTGTTTCTATTTCCTTTTTTGTTTCCAGGTTTTGATTTTAATTTTATTCTGGGAATATGGTACAACCTCCTGCAGATCTAATAAGATGTACTCTTGCAGCAGTCTTCCTGCTGGTTCTACAGGTTATCATTTCACACCTCTTTTCAAGTTGTTTCTTCCCCCAAGAATCTATGGTGGTACTGGGCTAAGGCTGAGAGAATACAAATTCCTCTATGGAGGGCCGCAAGTCACATTTGGGACCTGTCAGCATGGAATCCTTTTGCAATAACCTAGAGACCTGTTAGAGCCCCATTTTGCACACAGTTTTGTTATTACTCACACATTACCCTAGGACAGTGTCATCTTCTTTTCTCTGCAAAATGCATGCTGGGTCATTCTCCTCTCTACTAATGACCAAGTCTTTCCTGCAATCTCTATCCGTCCTGATTACCTCCTTAACTGACTCTCCCTGGGGCTGCCTACTCTTGGTATGTAAAGAATTTGTTATTATTGGTTGTGTTAACTTTAGCTGTTTGTTCTTCAAATTTTTTCTTAATCTCTATTTTACATCTTGGTGCTGCATTTTATGTTCCATCCTATTAGCATCACTTGGACGGAATATCCAATTTTTAAAGGATTCTTTCTCTGACTTGAATAAATGCACATAACCTGGTATTTAAGTGCAGCAGTTTCTCCTACCTCTTTGCTTCCAGGTTTTTATTTTGATTTTCATTTTGGGGTATGGTGCTACCTCCTGTGACTCCAATAAGGGATTTTCTAAAAGCAATTTCCCTGCTGGTTCTTTGAGTTTTAATTTCATAACTTTTTTCCTTCAGGTTGTTTCTGACTAAGTTCCTCTTTTTTTTTTTCCTTAGCCAGAGGGTCTGATGTTCTGTACCACAGAATTTCTGGTTGGGATAAGAAAATGATAGACGTTGCTCTAATGGGGTCATTTTCACTACTCCTTCCACAGCCAGGCTCTGACTCGAGGTCACTGAAAGGCAAGGCCATACAAAGACGTCTCTTCCCATCCTTTCAGAGAGGGTTAGAATGAGACTTCTTTTACAACTTAGCAGAGGGGTTTTGCCATAGCAGGAACAGAAAAGGGTTTTGCCAGAAATAGGCCAAAGCAAAACGTGGCTCAGGAAGCCCATCTGAGAACTTTTGTTTGGGGCCTGGTGCTCTTGCTCCTCAGCACTTGCTGTTTTACCCCAACATAACAGAAATAATAGAGTAACAGAAGCAATCCTCCTCACACAGTGCATCATCTCCCCTAGCCCCTGTTCAACTGCAGAGGTGACTCACCTGTACCATCCTTTCCTCCAAAGGTGCCTGGTGAAGGCTATGTCCCCTTCATGTTGCGCGTACCCATGCAACATGGGTACATTCAAGCTTTCCCCTCTCTTCCTCTCAACTGATTCTGCATTTTCCTCTTGGAACACTCAGAAGAAAATAAAAGGTACCAGGCCAGATGCCTCCTAATAGCCCAAGATGGACAGCCAAGAGCCCTTCTCCTACCACTGTCAATGCCTTTTCACACCTCACTCTCCAAGCCCAGGTCTCTCAGAAAGCAGGTTCCCTTGGCATCTGTTTTCTGAGCCAGAATCCTTATGTTTGCACACACTGACAGAAGCACAGCCATTTCTTTCTTTGACTGCCCTGCCCCATCAGCAAGGGCTCCTTCATAGGGTAGGGCATGTACAAAAAACTCTTCTCTCTTTTTTTGAGAAGTGAATATACTTTTAAATGAAAAAAACAAAAAAATCCCTGCAGTGGTGTGGTTCCTACTTAGAGGGGACTTCTCTCACATTCTCCTCTCAGACTTGACATTTTAGTTCTTTTTTTTTAGCCAGAGGGTCTCAGTTTCTGAGTTTTCAGTATGGGAACCCAGAATTAGGTCTTGATTTCCTCCCCCATTTCTTAATTTCATGTCAAATGCAACAGGTTTTTCCATCACATCATCTGAGTCAAACTCCATGTATTACCATACCCTGTGCTTTATCTCTGTAATGGTGGTGGAGGCCCCATCCCTGGAGTCATTCAAGGTCAGGCTTGATGAGGCTCTGAGTAACCTGACCTAAGTAGATGTCCCTACTTGTGCAGGGAAGTTGGACTAGATGACCTCTGGAGGTCCCTTCCAACCTGAAACATTCTATGATTCTATGAATGCGCTGAACCACAGTTTATCATCTAGAACCAAACTGATGTCCATTTCCAACGCAAAAGCTTTCTCAGAAAAAAAGAATGAAAGTAAAGCACTACTGGGGCTCACAAGCATTTCATCAATCAGCACAGTCTCAGTCTCAGGGTACATGACCAAGTACGTGCACATCTCACCGCATACACCTCTGCAAGGATATTGAGGCAACCCATACCTTATCCTTATGAGGAGGCTTTTGCCCAAGCCCATTATCACAGCCCTGATATTACTCTTCTGTGCCACCATGACTCTGAGAAGAAAATGTAACCCTTGTAGAATTGCCTGCGCCTTCCTTTTAACACAAAATTGCTCTGTCCTCAGGGTCAGAGCTGAAGCAAAGGGTCACCTCCACCTCCTGGAGGTGGGTTCACATGCTGTGGCTGGAGAGAGGCTAGCTCCCTATGGTCATCTCCACTTGCTCAGCTCATGAAAGCTCTGCAAATATTCCATGCTGCAAGGATCCATTTAGGAAACAAGGGTGAATTGGGCTGAGCTAGCCAACCAGCTGGACTTAGACTCTCTGTGCATATTGGAAGGGGGAAACATTCACTAGCTAAAAATGTGCATTTCTGTATGTCTTTCAAAGTGGATTAACCACTGTTTGTTTCAGGATTGAAACAAGTCTAGTGACATCTGCCTTGGGGCAAGGGATGGACTAAATGGTCTTCTCCTGTCCCTTCCAGCCCTATCGGCTGGGGATGCTCTGTTGTATTCCTTCCAGATGCCATATCCCAGTGGGTGGCTGGAGCTAACTTGTGGTTTAAAAAGTTCTCAGGCTGTTTTTTTCCCAAAGTGATGCTCTTCTGTGGTGAGGCTGTTAAACAGAAAAAAAAAAAAAAGAAGAAAGAAAAAAACCCCCAAAACCCTTTGCAGCTGTCACGGCCGCTTGCTGCCTCACTGCCTCCGAACACCACTTGGCTCCCGTGCGTTGATGCATTTACTGTACTGGTAATTAATGCCGTTAGCTTTGTAATTAAAAAAAACAACTTTTTGCCTTTATACTTGGGGTGATAACGCTGCAAGTAAAAATTAATTAAAACGAGATGAATTGCCTTCAGTTAAACGAAACGGAAAGAGAGGGAAAGGAGGGAGCATGGAGGGGAGGGGGTCGTGGTGGTAGCGAAGAGAGAAGGAGGCACGCAGGAGCCCTGCTAATGAAGCAAAATGATGCTGTCGACATTTTTAAAGATTCTCCCTTTGGCTATGGTACCTTCTGTTGGGTTCTGGGTTAATGGAGCCTAAAGCTATACTTCTGGCAGGGAAACTCGGTGAGCCACCATCGTCCCATCTCTTTCATGAGGTCCACAAACACACCCGCCCATGTTTGTTCAAATCCCTCCTCCTCCTCACCTTCCTACCCCCCACTTGGCTATGAGGGGTAATGGGCTGTGAAATTGGCTTTTCTATTATTATTAATTAGATCTGATGTCAGGCTTTTTGTTTTGGTTTGCATCTGGGTTTTTTTTTCCCTAGCTAAACTAAAAAAAATACCCAGATCCCTGAAAGAGAGGGCAGACTCCTTACAGTGTTGATGCTGGGAGCCAGTCCTAGCAACTGCAGCATACTTTGGGTAGAGGACCAGAGCACCTCTCCCTCCTTTTCACCAGATGACTTTTCTGTTCAGTGCTTAACTCAGAAGAGTCCCATCTCTGTAGACAGATTGAGTGAGAGAGCTACCTGTTAGCAGGAAGGAGGAGAAGTAAGCCTCTATAAGAGATGGAGGAACTCCCTGGCAGCAGAGGAAGCCAACAGCCTTGCTGAATAGAAGGGAAGAGAAACTGAAAGCCTAGCACAAGGCAGCAGAAACAGAAGCATTTCAGGAAGTCTTGGACAAGAGAGAAGAGCTTTCTTTGGATAGACCCAAATGGTTCACATCTAGATCAAAATCCATCTTTGGAAATTCGTTTGAGTATTACCACTACTATGCACATCTCATTTCCTTACTGCTAGTATGTAAGAATTTAGCACATGAAGGAATAAGAAATGGACAAACTGTCCAAAACCATGGGATTAGGAGCATCTACCTACCCACCTGCCTATCCTGTAGCATTCATTCTTTTTCAAACATTTCAGTTTGGGACCTTCAGAAGTTTCCCTGGTACAGACTGCCTCACTGCATACAGCAACCTACTTTTCTGTCCATCACAGCCCCCTAAGAGTAATACACTGATGCTCATGGGGACTGCTGAATCTAGACAGCAAATAATAAATCTCCTTTTCTAGATGAGCTATCTACAAATACTTATCTATTTTAGAGTTAATATTATACAATTTAAGTGCCCTGGGTCAGGAGGAAATGCTGTTGCTATGCTGCAAAGTTCTCATAAGACCTGAAACAACTAAGAGTCTATAGCCTGAATTTAAAACTCCTGATCTGTAAAAACCTCTGCAGCTTTTGACACCAGTACTGCCACTCTATGCTCCTGTTTCCCCTCCAGAGCAGCTGGTCACTGTTTTAGTCTTTTGCAAACCCAATAAGAACTCAAGTCCTTAGGACCAGCCGTCCCACCCGGCCTCTGTAAGGTCAAAGCAACATGTTTTCACAGCAAAACAAAGTCAGACAGACCCTGTGGCAAAACTCAAGAGTGAAGCCCTGACTGTTTGCCTCTACTGTCTCTAGGTCAGAATCCAGCCAGATTTTGAGAAGCAGGACCCACCTATCTCCTGTGGTGAGGGACGGACTTTGTTCCTACACAACCTTCACCTCTTAATTCTAAGGTTGTACTGGCAAGACCCACCACGAAGATACTACTGCTTCTGCCACGGCTGATGGACACGTAGCACCTTGCAAGCCTGTTCATGATGGGAATGCACTCCCCTAAAAAACAGCAGCCACATCTGGCCCATGCACTCGGGAGAGACAGATGAACACATCCACATTGTCCCCATTTTTGAGAAGGATGCTAGAGCTGTCAGGCGCAGAGAGCTGCTGAGAGTGAGGAAGGGCAAGCCCACCTTCCCCCATGAATGCTTTCCCTCCCTACTGTTTCATGTTCTCTTACTTACCCATAAGTGTGGTGTGGCCACTGCATGGTGCAAAGGGGTGGACAGCTGACCTGTCCTCCCTACAAATATTTCAGAGCTAGAGAGTACTACAGCCTTAGCCTAACGCCTGCTGGGTCTGGCTCCCGGTGGCATCAGGGCAGCTCTGGGGAACACACTGTGCTATCCTGGTAACTCCTTCCCATAGCTCAATTTTTATAACTGTAAAACAGGGATAATGATTTCCACTCTTATTTTGTAAGACATTGGGAACTCTGCTGGTGAAAAGCAACATACCAGAGCGAGTTGATGGCATCCTGGAGGGCTCAATGCAAACTCTGCTCCCACTCTGGACTCCCTGCCTCAGTTTCCCTGCCTATGAAAGCAGCACGGTAGCATGCACCCTCTTTGCAAAGGTGAGGCTGGACTGTTGATTGAGAAGGTGAAGCCTCAACCTTAAGCTGAATTCATCCCAGTGTAACATTAATGAATCAACTGAGTGAAACCACAAGTGACTTTGGCCCTTCACCAGAACCAAGACATTGCCTTGACCTTTGCAAGCTATTCAGGCTGTTCACTTTGGGGTATTTCAGAATTTCAGGCGAGACCTTAGCCTGGTTGACAGCTTTGAAAAGATGGTCAAGCAAGTGGAGCAGATCCATGGCGAGGTGGAAAGCGAGAGCTGAGAACATTTTTCCTGACCTTTTAAATGTGACTTCACGGCCATGGTTTGGCTGAACACATACCTGAGGCCTGACTGCTGCAGCCGTGCCACAAACTTCTGTCAAGTTACTTCTGAGGTGCTGTGCTATTAGCAAAAGCCAACACCATCCCCCCACTATGTACAACCAAATCTACTGATGGCTGCAGCACAGCACACACAAGCTCGGAGGAGATGGGCATGGGCAGCACAGCAGGGGATTTACAGGCACTGTGTAAGAAGGCAGGCAAGGATGATCGTGGAGCCAAGGCTGGATTTTGGAGAATAAAGAATCCATGTGAAAGGGCAGCTCTTTTCCCCAGAGTAAGTCTCTCACGTGACTGTGGCATTCTCCCCTTCGGTTCAGATGGGTTTCATTTTACAGCGCTAAAGGAAATAAATAAACTAAAAGTGATGCTTTTCTGACTGTCATGGTAAATCAGGCGTCACTTCACTACAATCAATGGACTTCCACTAGTGGAGAGTTGCTGTGAAAGAATGACCATTAGCCCCAGTGTATCTAACCTGCCAGCTATCTCAAATCCCTTCTGGATCTGAAAATCAGATGTTCTTTTCAGACTTGTAGAGGAACCCCAGGAAGAAAGAGCCGGCAGTCAGACTATAGCTGCTGAGGCATGACGCAAATTAGACGCCAATCTCACTTCTCCATAGCTGTGTCAGCTCCTGCAGGGCTAAGCATAAGACACTGAAAAAGCATGGGGAGCAGGGATATTGAGCCAAACTTAGTCCCAGCTCCAATCCTTACACTTTGCTCCAGGAGCAAAAAAGTGCTATAATGCCAAATGACCTAGCTACCTGGAGACTCCTCCCATGTGAACTGGAATTACACCAAACCTTTTGCAGCCTTCAAATAGAGCGAATGAGATGGAAATAGGGACAAGGAAAAGGTCTGCTGTCTCCTAGCATTCCCGTGATGGGTTACAGGTCCCTGGCAGCCAGCCCCTGAGTTTGCTTAGGCAAAAATGTATGTCCAAGCCATCCCTGCAAGTAGAGCCTTTAACCTCTTTCTCATTAGTGGCGTCAAGTGACTCGTGACTGTAGATGAGGATGGAGATCCTTAAACGAAGAAACCAGATTTTTGCTGACTGCGCTCATCTGCTATATTCCACAGGTGAACCACAAAAATTTTCATTAGGAAAGCAAACAGTTGCTGGAGTAGTTCAAGGTCTACCATTATTCCACAGCACAGGAAGATATTAGCAGTCAACAGACTTCTAAACAACACTATTTGGAGAAATCTTCTCCTTCCACACCCAGTGGAGAGCTGGGTCCACACAAGCAAGCAAGTTCTCCTCTTCCTGAGCACTTGCAGAGCACTAGTGAGCAACCCATCCACCCCACAGATGTGAACTCTTACTCAGCAAGCTGGCTACAGAACAAGGCTGATGCAAGAGAGCTTAAATGCCATTCCTGCCTCAGGGATTTAATTGTCAATGCTGAGAAGCTGTTGAGTATGATTTGCTGGGCCCTCCAGCTCTGCTGCAAGTTTCCAGAATCTCTCTGGGCAAGAGTTCTCAGTGTGTCATAAGCACTGTCACTTCAGGGCTAAAGTGGGTAGCTGCTTAGAAACAGGTGGCACTGAGGGAAGGAATGAAGGAGGCTGCCTTATTTAATTAAGACCATTGTGGGACACCAAGGGAAACAGAAAATAGTTATTTGTGCTGGAATTTCCCAAAGTACTAGGACTATGCATGTTGAGAAACACCACCTCTCCACGTGGTCAGGACCTCTGCATCTCACCATAAAAGCTGCCCTCCCCACAACACAGTGACAGCCAATGCCTTGCTGGGATCTTGGCTTACTGCTGAACAAGAGGAAAAGCACCACTTGCTTCCTGTGTAGCCACCAGCACCCCTGGATTCACGTTATAGATCTGCCATCCAAACACACCACCGGCCTAACGCTGTTTAGACCAGAGAAGATTGCTGCCCCAGGAGATGCACCTCCTGCAAACCCAGGAGCCAACACACCAGGGCTCTGCTCCCAAACTAGCAGCAATAAACAGAAGATGATGCTTTAAGGAACAATTTCGTCCTGGTTTTCATCTTGTACTAAATACCTAAGCTTCCACCTGCCTGAATCTGCTGCTGCCCTTGCCAGGAAGCTGCTGGAGAGGAAACTAGAAAAAGGAAGATGAGGCAAAATAAAGCAAACTGCCAGGGAAAAATGCCCAAAACGCTAGCCCAGAGGACAGGGGAGAATCGAGGTCTCCACAGATGAGTGCTTTTAATTAGGAAGAGGGCTGAACGGCAAGGAGCTTATGCTAATGAGTAGTCTCTTTTAATCAGCTTATTTTTTAAAAAAAGCATTTTTTAACAGTCAAAATAGGTCTGGAAAATGGTAATTATCAGAAACGCGTTAACATGGAGCGGGTGGGCCAGCAAGCCGAAATGATGGAGGCTCCTGTCTGACAGAAGGGGACAGCATTGTCACACAGGGCACAAGGATGGGGTACAGGGCTCCTGGGGCTGCCACCCTGGAATGGCTCCTGCTCTGACATCCCTGAGCTGTGAATCTTCCCTTTCCTCCCAGGTCTAATTAATCCTTTCTCTCCCCAATATGGTTCATCTGTCTCTCCCCTCTCCTCAGTGACTAGTCTTCGCACAGAGAGGCGTCCTTGCTCTTCGCTTGTCTCTTTACACCCCCACCTTTTCTTCTATCTGCTCCTCTGAGGACTACCCCGCAGGGAGGTGGGTGCGGAGGCCTTCTCCTGCTAATGCTACAAACCCTGCCGTGCTGTAGTCTCCGCTGAAAACACATGCTAATTGCCTGGAGAGAGTATTTACTATGTGTTTCCACTCCCCAGCATCTTCAGGAGAAACGGAGAGCCTTTGTGGTCTGTGCCTGAGATGTCGCAGCTAAGTCCATGTGTCACTCTTCCCAAATAGCAAGTCCCCTTGCTCTTGGCCACCCTTGATGGAGATGGGTGTGCCTTTTCATGCTGTGGGGTGTAGAGAAATCCCTTTCTCCTTATGACTTACTTTCTTTTGGCATCCTCTTGTCTCCTCTGAAAAGTGACACTCCATCAGAAATGTGCGGGACTCCCATCACCTATGTGCCCTCACTCCACCCTGCCCACGCAAGCCTTTGTAACAGCCTGCCTGCTTCTCCAAATGGTACAGCATCCACCAATATTTCAAGTAGATGTTACCAAGTGAACACCAGTTTGCAGTATCCTACTTTGTCTGAGAAAACAGATCCAGGCATGTGATGCCATCTGCTCCTGTAGGGCTGCCATCCTCATATTTCTCTGTACCATGTGCAATGAAGAGCACTACCAGACATCACTCTCAAGCACGTAACAACCTTGGGGCAGAGCACAGGAGGGGAAGGCAGCACATCCAATATGCCACATATGGTGGGGTAAAAGGAGAGAGACAGAAAATATACAACGAAGGATAGATAGAGCAATAGGCTGTCTGACTCTCTCATGTGCAGAGAAAGATGCTCTGATTCTCCTCTCTGAAGGCTGTTTTAATGCTAAATGGTTCTTGAAGACTTCTGCAGCAAAGTAGAAAATCAGTCCAGTCATGTCTTGTGCTCTCCAGTCTTGACACCAGAACACAGACTGAAGCCTCTACAGTTGTCCCTGTCCTGTATGGGAAGGGCTTTCAGCCACTAATTACAACCATGCAAAGCCTCTTTGGTGCCATCGGGTTCAGCTTATTCCCAAGGACTGGACACATGCAGCGAGTATCTTTCCGACTGAGCAAATGCTACTTGGTGGCAGGGCAGCTTCAGTGCCACTCAGCATAGCGCTTGGCTCTGATCACCCTCTCCAGTTTCTCAGATGCAGGCTCCCAAGTGATGGGACCCAAGGGCATAAAATCAACCAACATGGTTGTGCTTCAGGGAGCTCCCATCTCTCTGGGAAGCAAGGTATAGGCTACAAATCTCATGGCAGTCAAGTATCAGCCTGGGCTTATAACTCAGTTTTACTGGATGAGCCCTATGAGAAAGTACTCATATATGTTCTTGACCCACTCCCAAAAGACACTGCCTTTCCAAACGATCATTGTACCAATGTGCATGGTATTATCATAATTTGGTGTCAAGGCTTGAGGCCATTGATGTATATTTGTGCATGGCATACCATCTTCCCATGTAATCCCCTTGCTCTACTTTCTCACCCCTGTGTTTGAGAGCAGGCATTTCTTTGGTGAAAGACAGCAGCTATATAAAGCTCATTATTTTAAAGCTGCATCTGCTGTCCAAGGCTAGCTAACAAAATCTAACACCCTGGGGCACGACCTGGTCTGATCTCAAAGGCAAGTTCGTATAGACCTACAGGAACAACCTGAGTCAGCAGAGATCCAAAGAAAATGGCATTTTGTACCATTGGACTGTGTTCCTCCACTGAGGCCACAACACTGCTGATGTGAAGAGCATGTTATTTAAGGACATGAGGAGCTGGAGAAGTGAGAAAGATAAATGCAATGTAAAACCAATGCTATGATCATTAAAGATCCCATATAGCATTGCATTTTTACCCTTCACAACATTTCTAAACCCTTATCAATTTACGTACTGTATTAGATGCATTAGTAGTAATAGCTATTTATATAGCTGTAGGTTTGGATCAGGCTGCTGTACAAAAAGAAAAAGAAGACCCTTACCCTGAAAGACTACACTCTAAAGAGTGAATTAAATACCAGGGTATGTAACAGCCTCAATAGCTGCTTCTCATTGATAGGTGATGACATTGCTGTTAATCCATTGTAGAGGTAGAAAGTGTTAAAATAATTGTTAAACTAAATCACATGCTAAAATAAACTACACCAACTGAGCATATTAATATGCACTAACAGAAACTGTTGCTAAAACAGGATTCTTTGTTCTGGAGCAGAATGCCTCAGTATTATATGCAGGCCAAAACAAAAGTCCCCACTGCAGTAGTGCAAACTGGACTAGGATTGTAAAGAGAGATTTTCAAAGCAGAGCAAGTTCCGCCTTTCCAACAGAATTGTGCCGCCGAGACCAGTTGGACTGGTGTCCCAAGGCTAAGCTGCTCTCCACTTTGAATGGATGCATAAAAGCATCATGTTGAGATACCTATATTATCTGCTGGGTGTGCATGTGACTGCTGCCTGCCTTGAACGATGGCGCAGGCTGAGCATAAAGCAGCACCATCTGTTTTGGGCTGCCAGCTTGTGCCCCAGCACTGGAACAGGGGGTCCATGTGCGCCAGGGAGGGAAGGACAACCTCACTGCTTCCTACAGCATGGGCAACCAGCAGCTGTGCTCTAGGTCAGCAGCAAAGAAACGTCCCCTGAAAGCAAATTAAGCTGCAGTACTTTACTGGCATTAAGCTGCAGTACTTTGTTGGCAATGGCAGCGCAACCCCCTCCCTGCAACTGCCTCAGCTCTGGGCTCCAGTCTGGACAGACAGTATGCAGGGGTTGGGGAGCACCCAGCGCCTGCAGGTCCATCTAGTCTTTGGTCTCTCTGCTGAGGCACTGGCAAGTGCCCCACCTGTGCTCCAGGTGGAGAAGTGGGCTGGGAAAGGACACAATTCGCACCAGCAGCTCAACCAAAAGCCACCTATCAAGAGCCAAGGAGAGGGACATCAGGAAGGCTGAAGGGTTCAAGGAGCTGCATCAGTGCTGGTGCTTAATGTCAAAATTCAAGAGTTAGAAGTGAACCCAGCCTCCTACTACTCCAACTACTGATCCCAGGTCCCCGCAGTCCATAGAGAGAACGAGCTGTGAAGGCTAAATTAGATGCTTCCTGTTGGCACCATAGAAACTGGTGGAGTGAATCAAGCGGGAGTACAGCAACATAACAGCAGCTCTGTAAAGTTTTATTTCTGAACATTTAAAGTGTGTAAACATGTCTATCTCTTTTTTTCTCTCTTCTTTTAGAGTGAAGCGAAGTGATCTTACATAATATAAACCACAGTTGACACTGGTGCAGGTAACCACGCATCCATGTAACCACAGGCAAAGGTCTTGCAGTCTTCTCAGCATCCTCCCCTTCCTCCGACTCCCAATTAGCCAACCTTACAAGGTCTGCTCTGTTCCCTAAACGTTCCTTTCTCATTACTCCATCCCGCATGCTTGTGTGAGATCTAAGCAGAGAATTAACAAGGTGCCTGCTGCAAAACAAGCAGGGATTCTGGCCCTGCTGCTGTACCACTGAACAAATTGTTTCACTGATAAATAAATAAAGCTATTCAGAGAGGATCCTCACTTCAGTTTAGTTGGGCTTTCACCATGTCTACAAACCTGCCATTGTTCCAGATACTCAGAAACACAGCTATTAGCAGTCCCCTCTATTTCTCCATTTTAAGATAAGTAGGAAATGCATTTGTTAAAATTTTATAACTCAAAGCTCATGTCTCCTTATTCTGCCTTTAAAAGCACCCAGCTCTTGGTGAGAAATGACCAGCTGCAGGCAACCCAAACAGGCCAACGTTCATTAAATGTCTTATTCAACCCCATACTTCATGAATTGTTTAATGTACAACGGACACAAAAGCCTTATTTCTTCATGTGTCAGCTCTTGTTAAGCGGCTCCCTGCCCATCTTGCTGCTGGCTATAAACAGGATTAACAATCCCCACAGTTAGACGTAGGGAACGCGTGCATGGTCCACACGCTGACAAACACGCAGAGGACGGCACACCCCCCACACAGCCCCACGTGTGTGCGCCGAAGCCAGAGCACACCCCCACTCCCTGCACGCCAGCCCTGCCAGCCTGACTTAGTCCTCAGGGAAGGTTGATGTGCAAATCTGGGCATGCCGGCATGGAGAGCCCAGGGTGCCTGCACGCTGCAGGTGACAAACACATCCATCCCAGCTGCTGCGTATCGCTCAGCCGCGTGGATCACGTCTCTCCAGCTTGTATATATAGGAAGGAAAAAGCACAAGCTCTCCTAGAGAGGAAGATGTGTTCTCTGGTTGGCTATCACCTACTGCTTCCCCCAGCCCTCATGCTGGACATCCAGTATTAGACGGTTTGAACTTGGCTTTTGTAAGGAAGCCTACAAGGAGCTGAGCCCCACGTTGCAGATGGGAGCCCTCAGGAGGCACTGCATACCAGACACTTCTGGAAATACAGCCAACACCTCCCTCTCCTCCTCTTCACCCCTACCCAAGCACATGTGCCAACGCTGTGAGCTCACACACACGCAGGCAGAGAGGCAAGCGGACAAGCGAGCACAGCATCTGGCTTCCTGCAAGATCCCTTCAGGGCCCATATCCTCAGCCAGGGAGCATCAACCCCAGCTTCAAGGATGCTGTGGCCACCATGGCCAGCAGCCCAAGAGGCTGCCAGCCACCCTGGCCGATGGGAGGAAAGTGGGAGGAAGGTTCGGCAGCTTGGGGCTGGCTGTAAAAGTGTCCACCTTTTGGCAGGGCTCTTGTGGTTTCCTCGCCATCCTCAGTGGCACTGGGGTCTGGGAGCGCTTCCAACACAAATGATGCTGCCGGCTTCAAAACGCCAACCAGCTGGTGGGGTGACGTCACAGCCCTGGCCCAGCGGCGAGCCAAGCAGCGTCAAGGGGAGGAGGAGCAGGGGGACAGGAGGACATCCTCGGCCATGAAAAACTCACCAGGGGCAGTGCAGGGGCAGCCCCTCCGGGTACAGCACGGGAGTGGGGACATGTCTTTAATGCAGCTTTCTGCCAGGGAAGGGGAAATGCCAAGTTGTCCTTCCTCCCTGCCTATTCCCACAGAGGTAGAAATCACATCTATGGCAAGCTGATGCCATCCTCTGGAAAATGCCATCTGGAGAACATTACTGGGCTTCCTGGACAGACATCACAGGACTCTGCAAAACCTGGAGCTAAACAGCACTTGAAACTCCTGTCAAATGGTTCCTTAAGAAGCAATATCTTGCAGGGCAAGCCTTGATGCAGTTGGGTTTTTTTTCCTTATTAAAATCAAGAGGAAGCTGTACTGCTGACCAAACCCACTTAATGAGTTATAGAGTGAGTGAGAAAATAAAAGTGTCTGATGAAAGCTAGCATTTTTGTGATAGCAAAGGAAATATCCAACTCTCGTGCTCATTTATTATTCGGGATTATTGATGCATTTTCTGGCAACAAGTAATCTCTTCCTGACACGTTACACATATTGTGAATATTACAGTCAGCTGTAAAATCCACTATTCCCTCCTACGTACCACCGGACTGTAACATCCGCACCGCTAACAAAATCAGCACAACACAAATCAGGTGCATGACGGAAACATTGGAAAATGTGCAAGCACGTGTATGGACCAAGGCTAAGTTTATGCGAGGGGCTGCAGGAAGCAGACCAGCTCCAACAGTGATTCCCAGCACAGCTCACGGCCTGGGTGCTGCACCGAGCAGCTGGGAAAGCAACCCAGTCAGACCGAGATGGCACTTACTTGTGGGTGGGCCACTCAAGGATTCAGGTAGGTAAATCCGTGTGTGATTTATTCAACTTGACTCAGCTAATTATGGGCCAGGAAAAAACAAAACCCTGTGACTTGGACCACAGTTGGCAGCGCAAAATGCAAATTTCCCCATTCAACAGACCATTTCAAATTCACCACTGATGGAAGTATTCATAGTAGCAATTACCTCTGAGTATTTTTTCTACCCAAGCTGCCATGCTTGCAGAGAGGGAGGGCAGAAGGGCTGCAAACATCATCAAGTCAAGATTTGCTTTTGAATTGGAACAATTTGTGAACCTCCCCCAACCCCACTTTGGCAGTGCTTTGGCCGCCTTGGGTACCATCAGTCACAGTCTCCGCTCTGCCTTTGGCTGCGCCTCTCTGTCACCTTTCCTTGCGTCCCCTTCTTCACCTCTCTTGCACGTTTTCTCAGCTCCATGAGTCTGATTATCTTCCTGGCTCCTCGCTGCCCAAACAGCCCTCATCTATACCAGACCCGCTCCTGTGCTGTTTTTTGGCTCCCTCCAGCCTTCAACATACTTCAGTGCAGTGCAAATCAAACTGTTGGATGCCCTCCCAGGTGACAGCAACCACATCCCTGTGAGTGCAATAAATATATTCCCAGGCCCACGTGCATCTCCCTTATGCTATACAGTAACGTTGCAGCTCCATACATTTCCACTATCCCTTATGGCTGTGTCTCACAAAGCCTCATTGCGCAAGTAATCCCATTAAACTCAATGGGCTAGTTGCCTAAGCACAGATTTACAAGATCATGCTCTTAAAGGCTAAGCTCTTCAGTAAAGGGACCTGAAGAGTCCCTTCTAAATGGCCCACAAAGCCCTGCACTCACTACTGGCCTGCAGAAACCTGGTGTTATTTTCAGGAGCTCAAAGTCCTGTCAGGTCATGTTGACTTCTATTAATGGAAGCCGAGACGCTCAGGCCTGTAAATAGTGAACTCTTACTGATGTGCTTCACCCGGTGGGTTTTTCAGGGAGCTGTCAGTTGGCTCAATTCAAAATATAGTCTGATTTGCCTGACACCCTGATCTCTCAGGACAAAGGTCTTTTGGGTACGCTGGGGCTGGGATACACATACTGGAAGGTGCCTGCCTGGCTGTGCTTCCTTCTTGTTTAAAAGGTTTTTGCACCAACATATGCCTTTTCAGATGACAGAAAGACATGGGGAAATGGGAACAAAATGTGCATGCTATTCATGTTGAAGAAGATCCAGTATAATAGTATAATTAATAAACTTTAGCAGACCTCTATTAATAGCTCCTGGAACCTGAGCAAGGAACACAGCGGTGGTTTTGCCAGGGCTCACTCTGCAAGGGTGAAAATTTTTTGCTTACAGTTTTCACTTTCGCCATCAGATATTGCCATGCTCCATCAAGCTTAGTGCTGTAAAAGCAGGAAAGGAAAGCAGGGGACCAGAGGAGAGAGGAGATGGGGAAATCCTGGCCTGTGGCCGAACATGTTTAGATGGCTTTACAAGCACAAAGGCCGGATGAAGTCATGTTGCAAAATTACTTGTCCATTCATGCATAGGGCTGAGAAGGAATCCTATACAACTAAATTAGATTTAAATTATCATATGCCAAATTGACATTAATATTCAGGGCAAAGGATCATTTTTTTCAAGCAGTGCATTGATTTATTTTTAAATACTAATAAATTCCTCCTGCCTCACTGGACACCGATGGCATATTCCCCCTCAGCTCCTACCTTACATAATGCTAGCCTGCTGCCCCAAACAGGGCTTGGCTTTGCAAGCTGAGAGTATACATCCCAGGAAGGGCACATCCAGCCTCGAAAGCAGCAAAGACCCCACAGCCGGGAGGCTGATCAAGGTAGATGCGTTTCTCTTCTCCCCATTTTCTCCAGGCACCTCTTCCCTAAACAGCTCCTCTTTGCTGAGAGCGTCCCCAGTGCTGTGCAGACACCCAGACCAGCAGCACAGGGCTGTGCAGCCTCTGGGGAGGGTGGGCTGGGAGGCTGCCATCAGGCTCCCGGCCCTCTCAGTTTGGTCCCCCCTCCCCAGCAATCCCTACAGGTTTCATTGCCGAGTGCCTCAACCCCTGGAGTACCACAGTAATTTGGCACTGATGCCTTAGTCCCTTAATTATTCTTTTCAAAGGTGCCTTTGAATTTCGTTTTCCCCACCTTGCCTTCTTTCCTCCCCCTCCCTTTTCCCTTTACACATTTTGACTCAATACTTTTTCTTGAAATTGTCTAAACTTGCTGTTTATTTCTTGCCATCTAGCACGCTGTGATCTATCTTTTATTGTTAATATTTTTTTTCTCTGCAGTGTCCCTGTTGCCTGTCTCTGAGTTCATTCTGTTCCCTCTTTCAGCAGCACTATATTTCTCCTCTCAGTATTTTTGCTTAGCTCTATTAACTTTTATTTATTTTTCTTTCACTCTTTCACCATGTTTCTTTTCTTAGTTGCTGTGCACCATCTGTATATCTGTTTCTGCCTCTCTCATGCTCCTGCAACTAGATTACACTCTGACCACTTTTCATCACCACAGCCCCTTGACACCCCTCCCTACACACTCCTGCCCCTAATAAACCTATCTAGGGCTGACTGTGCCACTTCTTGGGTTCCCCTCGCTGGTTGCCAGCTGTTGCCTGTGAAAAATACCTGTGTAGGAGCACTGACACCATGAGCTCTGCCAAACCAAAGTGGCTGAGAGTGCCTGAGTTAAGGAGGCTCAAGATGCTATAAGAGATGACAAATTCAATGTACAATTTCCCAAATCATGAATATTTTTAGTTCTGCATTTTCTGAGAGAAAAATCCCTCCTCCCTTGACATCTCTCACCTGTTTTTGAACATCTCACTACGCAAACAAATTAGTTTCTCCTAATAAAGGTTAGAAAGCGAAAAATAAGCCTGAAAATGAAAGTACAAACTTAGCCTTAACTGAAGAATTAGAATCAATGCTTTGAAAGTAAATGAAATTCACCATCTAAAGAGAAACCATAGAATCACAGAAGCATTAAGGTTGGAAAAGACCTCTAAGATCATCAAGTTCAACCATTAACCCAACACTATCACGACCACTAGACCATGTCCTGAAGCGCTACATCTAGAGATTTTCTGAACACCAAAGAGGCACAAATATCCTCTCTCTTTCCATGTTCCTCCATTCCCCAACACCTTGGCCACCTCCCCACATCTCCACACCTCTGCTTCTTGCAACAAGGGGAGCAGCACTAACCAAGTCCCCCACTGCTGTCTTTGTAAAGCAACTGTGAAATAGATGCCAGAAGAGCATCTTGTGACTGGTGCTCCAGCGCTCTGGCCACCAGCTGCAGACTACATGTGCCAGCGTGTGAGGGATGGGGGGAGGCAGCAGCAGGGGAGGACAGAGATGATGTGACTGCGGTGTCCAGTGTGGCTGGGGCTTCTAGGGATTAAAAAGGGCCAAGACCTGGGCTGGAGCAGGCTGCTTTTTACAACAAGCAGCTGCAGTAATTTGGGCAGGTCACCCCCTGCCTTATTCTGAGGCTGTGCCTGGACTCACAGGGGAAATAAAGGGAGAGCTCAAGCTGGCCTGAAGCATCTCTATTTATGGTGTGTGGGGCTTCACTGCCCATTGTGTGTCCTCTTCCTGCGGATGAAGCCTGTGAGGAGGAAACAGGAGCTGTCTCAGAGCACACAAGCAACCTGGTCCATGCACATCCCGACCTGGAGAAAAGGCTTCCGAGCTGACAGGGCTGGTTATAGCCACCCACGTTTACTCAGCCCACATTCAGAAAATGAGGCAGCAGCAAGAGATGAAGCTCATTTTCTTCTCCTTGCCTTTTCCAGATTCAGACTGAAACTCATCAGGGTCACAACTACATGGATTACAGCCAAGGAGAAAGGTTATTGATGTGCCTCTAAGAAATAAAAACAAAGCCAGGAAAAAACAATCCAGCACACAGGTAGCAAGGCTGAAAGTAAGGAGAAATGCCATCCGTGCATTCCAGGTTAACAGGAATGAACCCAAATCTCCTTCCAAATGTCAGCAAGGTTCAAAACAGGCCTCAGAATGAAAACTGCATTGCAAACCCAGATGCTCACTAATGCAATTCTGAATCATAATATCCTTAACTCTTGCTGTGGACAGGTATGGTACATTAGGATGGTAGATAAAACTCAGGTGCCATTTTTGTTTCTTACCTCCCCTATTTTTTCAGACTACCTTCAACAAACCATGAGTGGTTTCTGAATTTAACACCAGGGAATTTAAGAACATATTTTTATCTACACATATATGCATGTGTGTGCATGTATCTATGCATGCTTCTATATGTGCACATCTACATCTTTGCACGTACATACATAAAAAAAGAGGTTTTCTTGTCAGGTGTACATACTATGTACAGGACTTCCCCTTGTTCCAGTCTGCCTATTTGTGCCCTATGACACTTCACTGCTTCTGCACCTCACAGCACATTCAGACATCCCTTATTCTCATTATCCTCAGACTCACAGACCCTGGCTATCCCCCCTGGAGGCTGTTCAGCACAGAAATTTGTGCTTAGCTGAATTTTCACCATAGCTTTGCAATTCACCTTTACAAAAATAAACTCTCCTACGTGGAACTTTTGCAATCAGCAAAGAGACGAGAACAAACAAACGGTAAAACAGTCCCGTCAGCGATTCTCTAGCCCTGTAAACCACACGCTTGGAGGCGGTGGAAAAAATGGCCACCATCCCAACAGTGGGCCCTGCGCTGGTGCTCCTCTCTTGCTCAGCCAGCGCTCCCCTGTTTATCCGATCTAATGCAATAAAATGCGTAATTAATTTCTAAACGCTTCCGTTGAACGGTGCAATTTGTCAAGTCGAGTTGTTAATAGAATTAAGCTTTTTATCAGCGATTAGCAAAAGAAGGTAAAAAAAAAATTAATTACGGAATTGTATGCCTCCCTGCTTCAAAGCCAGGTTTGGGATTAAATGTTTGATAAAGGTTCCCTGGCACATTATAAAACATTTAGAAAAAGCTGCTTTCCCCATGGTGTTTTCTGCAAAACATTCTCTGTGCAAAATAGGGGGAGCAGAGGGAGGAAGGAGGAGGGGCAGACACTATACATGATCACATGTGTTGGGGGGGGCTGGCCTTAAATCGTGCAGAACTTATTGTACAGGATCACACTCCCATATTGTATTCTGCTGGCACTACATTCTGCCTGCCTCGACCTCTCAAGCATCCCTCTGTTGTTTGTATAGATAATCCATGGTGACCGGGAATTACAGGCAATATTGGTTATTTTTGCCTGTGTGTCAAGAGGTGCCCCAAACCCTGACCTCCATGGAAGGACTGTCCTGCACCATGCGATGAGGAAGCACATGCAACACAGGCTGGTTATGTGGTAGGAAAGTCCTCTTACAGCTCTTCCAATTACAGTAAATCCATATCTTGTAGAGGGTTGACTATGCAGACCTACAGATTACACCAACAGCCAGCACTGTCCTCTGCAACATAGCTAGTGCTGGACCACCGCCGCAGGGGAGGGACACGCCTGCACCTCCATACCTTGCACTGCAGCAAGGAGAGAAGAGGTGAGCACCACAGAAACGAGGCTGAAGAAGCACCATCTCCACAGCACAGAAAGGAGGACTTGGCATCATCCTTTCCAATGAGCTTGCCTGCACAGGGAACAGCTGGGGAAGGACTGCTAACCCAAGCATACCGCAAGGAACACCACCTCCTCTAGGCCTTATGCCACGTATTACAGATGACAGAAATGCCGCAATTTCCCTCTTTCTTGCAAATGATGCTTTAGCTGTTTACACTTGACTTCCATAGACACTCATGAAAGCTGTGCCTGAGGATCTTGTTTTGGAACACAGTCCAGCCCAGCCATGGCCCAGCTCTGGCACTCCTCCAAAACATACAGACTCAGTTTCTCCATGGATCCACCTTGGGTTTACCAGCAGCAACGCAAGGGACCCCATCCAGGAGACAGCACTGTCATCCTTGCAAGGACAGCCTAGGGAATGTCATCATGGAACACCTGGAGACTCTGCTAAGCAAGAGTGGTGCAGAGCCCCCAGATGATGCGCTAGGAGCTTTTCAGGGGATGAAGGATGAAATGCAGCAGTGGTGGGGGGCAAGGGTACAGGAAGAGCTGGCAAGAGAAATGATGGGCGAGGAGAGTCAGGGGGCTGTACGGCAAGAGGAGAGAGCTACATCGACAGAGCTTTAAGGTGCAGTACAGAATTAAACACTGACAACAGTTATGTTTCTGTGCATGCCAGCTTAATTAGTGGCACGAAGCTTTCTGACACCTCCATTTCACGCTGTCTTTATAGTAAGTTTCTCAACATGCATAATTTTTGGCAGCTCAGCACATACACTGTGCAATGGCCATGCAACTTGCAGGAAGAAAATGAGGAAATAAAATTTTAACCTGATTCCTGATCCTACTGGCAAGATGAAGTTACAAAGCTAATTGCACATTTAAGTAGTTCAGATCCCCACACGGAAACAGGAAGGGAACATGAGGTGCTCTTGAGCATCTCAGCTCAACCTCTCTTTTCTGCTCCTAATAGATCTGGCCTCAGTGATGATGGATGTGGAATGCCCAGCATGGACTTCTCACTCCAGTGCTTACATGTGTGTTAACAGCCATAATCTGAGGAGAAGTAATTACTGGCAGACCTAAAAAGGACTGTAGTACTGATGGACTACAGCCAAGACATAGGAGACTACTCAAGCACAGGGCTCAGTTCTTACCATACACAACTAATATAAATGCAACTCACAGTTCAACATCTATTATTTCCTTTAAGACACCCAATCAGCTCTCTGGGATTCTGGTTGGGATATTTTCAGTTGTTTGTTATTTGACCTAAATTATCATAAGCTCAGTCAGTTACTGTTCACCCCTTGAACCCACTTGTCAATTCCTCTTTTTCTCTCTCTTTCCTAGCTGTTTGCATCCTTCAAAAGCTGGTAGATTGTTATCATTCATGTCCCGTCTTAAGTTGCCACTTAGCCAACCTAGACATATTTAGTTCCTTTAATCTTCTTCCCTAATAAGTCAATCCTTCAGCCCTTTAATCATCCTAGCTGCTGTTCTCCATATTGTCTCTGATTTGCCTGCACCTTCCTGGTGTTTGAGGTGCCTAGAAGGCAAAGCAGCGTTGTGAGCTGCGCTGAGCAAGCCGTTTCCTATGGACATGAGGGCAAGAGGCCACAGCCCAAATTCCTTAGAGTTTGTTTCTTCTTCCCCCACTGCTCTATCCATTGCATTATCCCAAAGCTCTCTGAGGAAAGCTTTCCTTGACACTGCTGCAGCTATCACATGCTGGTTGTTAAAGCCTAATTTTCATTTCACCTGCTCCACTGCTGCCAGTGGGTTGCAGCTGATTCACCCCATTTTCCATGAGAAAAACAGCCAGCAAAACCCTTTCTGGTCTTGCATCTTTCCATTTGGAAGACCTCCATCGAGGGCTACAAAAGTGTTGTGCGAGGAAAAAGGCAGACCCATCATTCTCCCCTCTAACTACTTGTGCTCTCCCCAGCTGGGCTTTTCTTTCATATGGCATAAGTGTCATGCTGCAATTTCATCAGCTTGGGGTCTTGATATGGAAACACATGAATGTTGTGAAAAGGAAGAGACAGAAAAAGAATTAGGAGCCTCAAGCTGGACACCAGCCTTTTGAGTCAGCTTGTGAAAATCCTTCCCTTCCTCTGCGCTTCTGTTCCATGGAAGTGGAGTGGTACTTACTTCCTTTCCCATTCAAATACTTGAAGAAATCAAGTATTGAGAAATGTATTCAGCTTTTGCTTAATAGCTATGCATACCAGAATAATTTGATTCACAGTTTTCTGCCAAATGTAGCCAGCATTTTGATTCAAAGCTGCTAAGTGGTTTTATTTAATTTCTGCTTCCATCAAAAGAACCCCACAACCAAGTTCAAGTATCCTCAAGAATCCTGAGTTCCCTTGCTTAAACTGACATTGTTCTCAAGGAGATATCCTAGACAATACCTTATTTTGCTTTCCTTTAAGCCTCTATCTACATTCTTTCACAGCAGTAAACACATGTTGCAAGTGTCTCTACATGAAAGCTTATTATTCTCATTAGCAAAAGAAAAAGTGCTTGCAGAGGCAATAGACAATTTGGGAAGCGAATGCAAAAGTGCCTTCCCCTGGGGAAGTTTCATTGTCAGGCCCCTGGAGCCCTCTCTGCCATGCAGACGGATATGCCAGCCTGTACACATAACAAGGACAGAACGACATTTTGTTGTTGATTTATACTAGAAAACATGCTAGTGTGTGTCACATTGATTTAAACTACATTATCAAAAAGAGAATAAATAAATACATGCTACTCTGACAGCTCTGCATGGGAGGTCTCTGCCCATTGTCATTTAAACTTGGTAGTACGCTCACATAGGTGCACAGCTTAGCAAAACGTGACTCACATATTCACATAGATTGGGTACTCTTCAGCCCAAAGCTCTACCTGAAGAGAGGAAAGGGCAGGACAGGATGTGGAAACCTGTGTGGGGTTCAATTCCCTGTTCTGCTAATGACCTCCTCTGGAACATGGGGCAACTTTCATTGTCCTGCTACAGCATGCCTGAAAGTCCAGTGAAGAGACTCCCCAAGGAAGTCTCTCCATGGAAGGAATGGGCTGCTGCATTTGTATGTCACAGTCACATGCCACATGAAGACACTAGTGTTGCCTCAAGCTAGTGAGCACCATGCCTCAGCTCCTAAATACCCATGTGATGTGACACTGCTATGGTGCTTCCTGATGGGACATGAGGGCAGCCAGGTTCCAGCTCAGCATGGAAACCAGCTGCCTTCTTCCCCTGGGATGCTAGAATGGTGGATACAACAAAAATGTGTGATGTGCTCAAACACCAGTGCCAGTGATCAGATGAAAAACAAAGGAAAAAAAAAAAAATCCTTCTCTTCGGCAGATAATCTTTCAGCATTTCTGTCATTTCATTTTGGGCAAACAATTTTTATGTCTTGGCTATTGAACACTCAACCATTTTGCAAGGCAGTTCTAGTAGCCAGTTTCAGGACCACAGAAAAAGATGTGGGTGTTCAATTCACGTCGCTTCAAATATTTAGGACACCATTTTAGCTTGAATCACGTAAGGTTTTCTCACACAAAAGCCCTTTCCCTAGCAGCTGGGGAGGGCCAAGGGTGGCTGAAAGAAGCTCTAATCAAATGTTTCAAGAGAAGCTGGCTGATAGGCACCGTAGTACAATTTATAGCTGTCTGGATGCAGGTACTGTAGTTTTGCAATCATGCCAGCTATCAATCAAGCTCTATTCTACTGGTCTTTTATGTCTTGTATTCCAAACTCCAAGCCCAGCTTCGTCAATGGAAAAAGTGTTCTGGTAATTGCAGATGATTCTCCCACTGGACACTTTCATATATCATAACACATTTGTGCAGGAGGGATAGTCTTGGGGTAAAACAGATCTGGGGCTGGAAGAGCAGGGCAGGAGGTACTGGCCTTGCTGGGAGGCAGAGCTGGGAGAGCAGGAAGGGTGTAAAGTACTGGTCTCATCCTCAGAGTTGCTCAACAAGAGGAAAGTGAGCTGCCATCAAGGCAAAGGGCCTCCCATTTTTCATGGACAGAACTTCACAACCCTTTCACAGAATCACAGAATGGTAGGAGTTGAAAGGGACCCCTGCAGATGATCTAGTCCAACTCCCCTGCCAAAGCAGGTTCACCTAGAGCAAGTTGCACAGGATCACATCCAGGCGGGTTTTGAAAGTCTCCAAAGAAGGAGACTCCATAACCTCTCTGGGCAGCCTGTTCTAGTGCTCTATCACCCTCAAAGAACTCTTCCCTTATGTTTAGCTGGAACTTCCCGTGTTCTAGTCTGTGCCCTAACCTCAAAGATGCATAACAGCTGTGCAACTCCATATTCAGCTCCCTTGCCCACCTGTAGATAGTTTCACGGATACTCAGTGCCCCCTGCCCTCTTGTACACAATGACCAAAATCTAGTGACAGAAGACCTGATGCTTCATTGTTGCAATTGATCTTTGTTAAATGGCCTCCTAGGAACCCCCTCTGTGGCATGAAGAACAGTCCTCTGGAGCAGCTGTTGGCCATTGACATGGACAAGCAGCTTTTCCCCATGGCAGCAAAGACACAGCTGTCAAAACAGTGCCACTTAAAACAAACATCTTGCTCCCATTTTGAGCTGCCCTGGAGAAGATGTCCCCTCACCTGGTTAGGAACAGACAAGTGAAAATGAGAAGTTCAGCAACAGTCAGTGATAGAGCATACACTGCTGGCTGCTGAAAGGAGTTTTCCTACAAGGAGAAAATGTACCTCTGCCTCAGCACCCCCTGAGCTTGACACTTTGAGGACACAAATCACTCCCTCCAGATAAGGCAGGAGCGCCTGATGTGCCAGGGCGAGCAAGGAAAGTCATGTGCTGGACCTCACTTTAGCAGATGAAAGCCCAAGGGCATGGTTTGGCAGTGATCTCCTAATAGGCCTAGAAGAGATTTATGTTGCCTTGTTGGTCTGAGGACTGCTAGATAATTTTCCGAAGGTTTTTCTGAAGCTTATTTCAAAGATGTATCACAATCTTTGCTTCTGCGTGTCATAAGAGAGGATAAGCCCACCATATTTCAGGGTTCATTTTCATTTGAGTTTCCTATTGGGAAGTGGGAAGACATTTAATGGTGACAATTCTGAACTGATTAAGGGATGGCGTAGCTGCCGAGTTCATTATGAAATTGTATTTTATTTCATGTCCTAACAAACCTACATCTGCCTCTTCCATGATGCAGTAACTCATTGAACCTACATGTGTGCCAAGATATGCAGGGCTCACAGAATTACCATCTGCTTCCCTGTCATAAGCAGCCCAACGGCACGCACACTGCTGAAACAACAGGCCGCTTTGGTAATGGACTTTATTTCATTTCTGCCACTGCTTTGCATGGATCAGTTGTACCTGTTCTGCTTTCTGACAAAAGATTCCCTGCTGAGGAGGCCACACTTGCCCAGCTGCAGCTGGGCTGAGGCCCTTGCTGTTCCTGATGGTAGGAAAGCTGTTTTCCTTTCCCACACATGTTGCAGAGACAAATACGACACAGACTTCATGGTGCAGGACTTCCCCCCTTGCTCTGGCCCTGCCCTGTGTGACCCATACCCTGCTCTGCCATGTCACCATGAAACATCTTTTTGGTTATTCCACCTTTGCTCTGTGTAGAGCTCCCCAGCTCTGGAAGAGCCTTTGATTCTCCCGATCCAGAGCTTCCTTCTTCAGTTTCCTCCCCTCTCCCTAACAGCCCCGTAGTACAACCAGCTGTCAATCTAGGCAGGAAGGTAGCTGTTCTTTGGCCCACCAGGATCTGAAGGTGCATACGTTCAGCTCCAGGGAGATGTTATTACCCACCAAGAGCTTTGCTGGGGGAAGGAGGGTAAGCCCATGCTGGTGGGAGTGGGAGGGGAGACAAGAGAAAGCCCAACGGGGGGGCTTCCACCGCTCTCCCCGAGAGAGCTTGCATTTCACTTCTGCTTCTCCTTGGGGTCGCAATTACTCACAACGTTAAAACAACCTCAACCCCCATCCCCAACAGGCACCATTCCCCTCCCCTCCGCTCCACACAAGAGGAAAATTGTGGAGAAATGCTACTTAATTATCACACCACGTAACTAATTAAAAGCTGAATGCTTGTGTGTGGTATGCTAATGGGGCATAAGAGAGCCAGTCTGCTTCGGTAAAGAGACATGAGCCCTCTCTTTCCCCCTTCACCTTACTGCGGGAGCTTCAGGCTGACAGGCACCTGGGATGAGATGGGAATTTATTATGCTGCCTTCGAGTTCACAGCTTCACAGAGAGCACCAAGGTTGAGCAACTTGATCAGTACAAAGGGAGAAATCACCTGGGCAGGGGCCAGGAGCAAGCTATAGAGTGTGGGTGGCTTGCTATGGATATGAGATACACAGTAGGGTTCCACATGCACCCTAAAGCCCATTTTTTCCTGTATGGGGTTCTTGGTAGGAAACAGGAGAGTCTCTGGAAGATGATGTGTATATTGAGTATTGCCCTTATAGACAAGCACACTCCAACTTCCATCACCCACTATGTCAATACATTAACTGGCACCAAGTGCCAGCCCTCTCCTTTCAGTTGACACTGTCCTGTTAGTCCATATTTGCTTGTCTACTCACAGCCTGGACCACTGAATATATTTGTTAAGGAAAGAGATACCTGGCTTTGTTGGGTTTTTCTTAACCACCAAGGTACTTGCACATCTGCACGGAGATTTGTCCTGACACATGCACTCTTAGAAGAACTTGCATGATCTAGGGTGGCTAGGTAGCCAACCCACCACGGTTTGGGGACAGAGAGGGACCTTATAGGGTAGCTACAGCAGCACACTGTATCGGTTCACCCAGTGGACTGCGGGACACCTAATTCAGTCTAAAAGTGCACTGGGGCTGAGATCTTTCTCCTGTTTATCCGTAGTTATGGGTCTGTATGCTGAGCCTGCTGTGGGGACTTTCCCTGACACCACCTGCCATACAGAGGTAGTCCCAGTGACCTCCCACCTTCACCCACAGACAGCACCTGTGAGAGAAGGCAGGTATCCTGGGAGCACGTAGGGTTTTGTATGTCTGGTCCTCCCTTGAAAGGCAATGAATGGGGACTTGAATAAAACTACAGCCTTAGAAGGAAAAGGAGGTGTCACCAGTGTCAGCAAGGAGAGACATGGATTTATCATGGGTTAAGGAGACTGTAATCTTCCTGTTACCACTGCCTGCTAAACTGCACGTGTGCCTCTTATGACATGTCCCATGACCTGCAGACCCCCTTCATGAGGGTTATGACTGCTCAAGGTATCGGCAGTACTGCAACAGCCCAGCACGTGGTCAGCACTGCCACAGGACCCACAGCCCAGCAGCCAGCACAGACTCACCATGGAGAAGCTGTTATCCCATCTGCCCCACTTCTCAGAGCCAGAGGGAAGCAGGTGGGGCTGCCTGGCTGGAGGAAGTCAGCAAGTGACTATGCACTGCCTGTGTTCCTCCACCAAATATATCCCAGTCCACTGTTTACCAAGGTTTTTGGCAAGCAACTTCTGTGGAGGCAGAACAGCCCCCCTTCCAAGCACCTACAAATAATTTCTTCTTGGTTGCAATTTGATCTCAAACTCAGATCCTCATCCTCACCCATCTCCATTTGGATGGGGCTTCTATAAGTTTCATTTCCAAACACTAGCCTAATACCCTGTCCCAGGCTGATGAAACACTGTGTCAGGTGTCTGCAGCCCCTGCATGGCAGGAGGGTGTTCCTCTGAAACAGGAGGCAGCTCTGCTGCCAGTACATCAACACCAAAGCCATGTGGATGTCCTGTCCCAGTAGAGGCAGAGGACAGCCAGCGGTGCTCAGGAAGGCAAGAGCACAGCCATGGCACTCAAAAGTGAAGGAGCTGAGGCTGAGCACATCCCACCAAACTCAAGCCAGAGAACAATGATTAATTTCAGGGAGAGGTCAAGAGCTCTTAAGAAAGATCCTGTTCTTCCCTGAGATGCCTTTTCCTCTGCTCTGAGATTAAAGTTCCTAGCAAAATACTTCTTGGTGCTGCGTGCTCTGGAGATGAGCACAGCATTCCTCATGGTTGTCCTGTCCTTGCCCATTAGCTCCTCTCCAGGAAAGGATCTTTGCCTCCCTGCTTCCATTTAGTCCCAGCAGCTCCCTTTGGCTAGCTCTCTCCAGCCACCTGTGCTCCCACTGTGCACATGATGGAGTGATGTTCTCATTCCCTCACTGTTATTCTGCCATCTCTCTCATTTCAGAGTTGATTCGTGACCATTCACGTTTGGCATAGCACGCTCACAGAATGCCTCAACTGATGCTTGACCCCCTCTTCTACTCCACCCAATTTGGTCCCAAACCATCAGCCTTACTTTATGGATCACCTCAAAGCCCCAGACTGTCAGAACAACTTCAATTACAGCAGAGATGGGCCCCGTGCCACCAGCAGCATCCGCGGCCTTCCAGCGGCTGACAAGGACTAATTAGGAAATGAAACATTAGTTAAGTCGCTCTCAATTAGGGCCAGGATAACGTTTTCCTGGCAGCGCTGGGGCGCTTTAACTGCTGGTCCCATGATGACTGTGAGCACATCAGACTTGCTGAAGGAGCTTTAATGTTTAACATATGTTGGAGGATTACAGAAACCCTCTCAGCTGTGACACTTCTGTGTGCTCTCTGCTTTTCTTTCCCCTGTAGCAAACAGTGAGCAGTGAATGCCAGTAAAGGAAAGCAAGAAAGAGGCTCAGAGCAATTAGCAGCAAGTCATGTATATGAGCACACACATATACATGTGCACAAATTATATATGTGCCTTTGAATATATACATTCCATATGTTAATTAAACAATCACTGCACTCCATCCTCCTTCTCCTCCACCTCTAAAAACATACCAGAGACAACAAAGCACTGTCCCATGTCAAAGGCATCAGGGAAGCCCAAGAGCTTCCTGGCTATGAAAAACACAAACAAAACCAACCAACCAAACGAAAAAAAAACAGTAAGGTCAGGAGAGAGGCAAGCTTGGACTTTCTTCAAATAAAAGCCAGGTGCAGCTAAGTCTTGTATGGGAACCTCAGAGGGACAGAATGCAATAAACAAAAACGTAATCTACCAAAGCAAAATGAAAACCTAGAATTAAAAAGACTCATGTGCCCTTGGAGGAAAGCATGGAAGGAGGAAGAGGGTGTGAGAGGGTATTAAAGAAAATATTAAGGAAGTACACAGTATATCAGTATATTTTGTGCATAGTCATTTTATGTGGTGCAGCAATCTTTGGGGACCAGCTGCAGAAGCACGTGGCTTTGCTGGGATTAAAGAACAGGACTAGACTCTCAGGTGCTCTCTCTTGGGGGAAGATGTAGGGCCAAGAGGCTGGGAAGCCAACTGCAACTCTAGATGAGTGTGTGCTACAGTCTTTGGATTTGAGAAAGAATGGATCTGCATCTGCTTGAAAATTGGCTTTTAAAACACTTTTCTAATGGAAATTTCGGTTTCTGAATAAATGAAGAATCTTTGGGGGCTTTTTTCACAAAATAAAAGGAAAAGACTTTTCACATGGAGAAATGTCTTCTGGCTAAAAAATGGAGAACCTTCTGACTATTTGAAATTTGCTAATGGAAAACTTATGCAAGATCATCATTTTGCCATTTGGGGAAAAATATCCCTTTCCCAACTGGTTTGAATGTAGCCCTTTCTGTCAGCCCATCTCTTCAAAGCCTGCTGGGAAATCTTATGTTGAATATGCTAGGTCAGAGCATTGCTGCCTAGCAAAAATACAAAGTTCTGTCCAGAATATTTGAGAGCTCTTGTGGCCCATGTAACTGGGATCCTTAAACAACTGCACCAAACCATCAGTTAAGACTTCTGCATAACCATTTGATGAAATATACCCTTGGCAGGGCAGCTCTTTCTAGAGCTCACCATATGCTCCTAATGCATCACAATTTCAGCTCACACAGGGCACATGTGAAAAGCCTGAGGAGAATTTAAATGGACCCGTGTTTATTATGGTCACACCAGAACATGAATCCTGAACTAGAATGAAGTATTACCAAGGTATCACAAGAGACTGCTCTCTGACAGTCCACCCACTGCTGCAAAACCCATGCCGGTGTCAGCAAGCATGTGGACCCTCCAGTAGAACACCAGAGTCTGACTGCGATACACCAGTGGAAAACTCAAAAGCTACAATAACTATTTTCACATCAGCTTTATGCCAGCAATACTGAGACCATAACCTGACCTTTTGGCTTGCTTGAGGTCTTAGCTCTCCATCAGCTTTTACCTTGTGTTGTCATTTACAGCTTCACTGCACAAAAACTACTGAAGAAGCATAATGGCAGGGTTTCTCTTAGTGTGCCCACACACAAACCATGACACACGTCACTAAGCCGTATCAAATCTCATTCAGCAGGGGAGAGGCCCTGGGATTCCATGGGAGGCCCTGGAAGAAGGCAACTTAAACCTTTCTAATCAGGCTACTATGTGACTTTGCCTTATTTGGTTATAGCTACTTCCATGCTGTTCAAACAAGGCCTGTTTCAAAGACCCAGCAGAATACAAGAAAAGTGCTGGAATGTTCTCTTTTTTGATCCTGTAAAATCAAAACTGTGTTTTTACTGATTCTCCTCTTTTTGAGGTGGTAACATCTGAATGTAAACACACTTCCCACTGTGCCTCTGTTCTGGCTGAAACTAATGACTTTAGTAGGTTATTCCTTTTGATGGAAATGCCTTACAGGACAGTGTAAAGACGCATACATGCAACTTGCCAATCTATATTCACAGAGCCTGTGAAGGCCCATGGCCCTTTATTTCATAAGACAATAGCTAAATGCTCCTAGTTTTAAGCACACTCCCTTGACCATTATGTCAGCCAAAATGGTGGGCACCTCTAGGAACCTCTTCTCATGTAAACAGTACCATCCAATTAGAAATCCAATTTAAAAGTGTTTTTGCAACTTCGTAATGATGTTAGCAAACATTAGAAAGTATTACCGAGGAGGAGATAAGAAGGGACTGACACCAGGAATGAAGAAAGAAAAGGACACATCAGTACAGCAATCTTCACTCTTGCAGAGTCTTCTTTGGTATCAGGAGAAAGCCAAGACTTTCACATCAGTCAAATTTGGGGTTGTCATTTGTGGGAATACAGTCATCTGTGGGAATTGTCAGCAACTGCTGCAAGACTACTCATAGCACAGAAAATTAAATAGGTGCTTAAGTGTTTGTAGGACTGAGGCTTGTGTATCATTTGCTACGTGGAACTCTTCTTCCTTACAATGATGACAATCTCAACTATTAGCCTGCTTGAAAAATTATGGGAAAGCAATTCAGAAGTGTGACCCAAACTTTGCCCAGAGGCTGACATTGCCTTAGGCAAGCATCTATCTACTTGTCTATCTATCTAAACTCATTTGCGTTGACAAAGGAGAAAAAGCCAGAGAGACATGAAAATGATGGTATTTGATACCCACATGCAGGAAGATTCAGGAGCTCTGCTAGGCAGTTTTCCTTGGAAACAAATTTCAGACCCCTGAAACCTTGAGATAGTCTTTTCATGTGCAAATATTTAACTGGGTTTGTTCCATAATAAAATTTCTAGGGGACAACCTTGCCACTCATGCCAGCCGAGGAATACATTACCTGGTGGGGTTAACAGGGTTCCGGGCTGCAGAAATAAATACATTAGGAGATGAGACACAAAAGGTTTCACAGCTCCTGATTTTCTTTTAATAATATTCCATTAAAAATGACTGAAAGGCAGCTCTCCTCCTATAAATCAGGTACCTCACTGATGCCTTTTAGTCCTGAGATGGGCTGCCTTTGGTTTTAATAGCTTCCCTTCCTTCCCTCTCTGTCTGTCTGTCTCCAGATATGGCTGATTTACCTGGATTAGCAGAGACATTGGCTCCACATTCTTCAAAAAGTGCTGATCAGGCTGAGTTGGCAAAAGATTGAAAGTCACACAAATTGCTTCTATCACTGAAAGAGTCTAATTGATTTTGAAAAAAAATAAGAATCTAAATCATAATTTGCTCTCTGCCAGTTGGAGCCTATCTAGAGGAGGGGCATTGTTTTTAGAAGGGCAGAAAGAGAAGTTATGTCCCTGGACCTCTCTCCCAGAGAAGTATGTCCCACTGCAGTGGGAAAGGCATTTCTCTCCTTTCCTTCTCATACTTCACTTTCTTTATTCCCTGCTTGGTGATCAAAGCTGTTACTTGCTAGGTGTAAGGCAGGTGGTCCCGCTGAAGTGAGGACAGAACTGGGAATGAAAGCATCTGTAAGTCCAGTCCTGATACAAACTCTCCCTCAGTTTCTCTATGTGGAAACTTGGGGGTTTCCTGCTCGTTTTGATTGATAGTAGGTATTAAAAGGGCATCACAAACTAATAATGCAGCAATCTGCCCTCCTTGGTTATGAAGCGGGGAAGACAGGCTGAAAACGCCCTAGAAGACAGGCTAGCAGAGCTAGCTCTGACAGTAAAGGGTCTTGCTTCTATGATCAGAGAGTTGATGTTCAACTCCTGGTGCAAATAACCAAGCAAAAGGTGTGCTGGTACCTGAGGATTAACTGATATTTGTAAAGCACTTAGGAAACATAAAGTACGAACCAAGTGCTAGCAAGGATTATTTCCTAGTAAGGAGATGACTAAACATTCCTCTATCACTTACGGAAGATTTCAACCACAACCATTTATTCAAATACTTAAATTGTTTTTTAGGCCAAGCTTGCCGGATGGGAATTGTAAATGTGTGCTCCGTAGCAGCCACAAACCCTGCCAGATGGGACACTGGGGAACAGAGGGAGCACGCCCTCACAGAAACATGTGTCATCGTGTAGAGAAATCACAGCTGCAGTGAAAAACAAAGGGATGTATATATTTGTGTATTGTGGCACAGCATATTGCCCAGCTGACATCCAGGTGGGGTGGGACAGAGTTGCCTAGGTTTTAGGTATGCAGTCAGTGCTTCCCTCTCCTTAGTCTGCTGAAGGAGTGTATTCCATGCAAGTTTCATATGAGAAAAAAAAACAAACACAGGTGTTTGCTTCTCCTGAAAAACAGATCAATATTTCCTAGTCTATTCCCAAATAATGAATTCCAAGACGGGAGTTGGATTTGAGTCAGTACTTGACAGAAAACACAAGAAAATGGGGTTTGTTTTCCAACATGCATACCAAGGAACTGCCCTAGATAGAGACTAACATAGACAGGAAAGGCAAGGCACCGCTGCAGGCACAGGAATAGGTTTGAGCATGGTTGGTACAAGTAGCTATCAACATTGATTTGGGAGAGGAAGGCTAGCACCAATAGAGTGGTGAGGGGAAGACATCACATTTTTAAGCTGTGTTTTTATAATGAGTTGCTAAGGGAATCCTGACTTATGAGCAGGGTCCTAAGCACTTACAGGTACAGCCATATGACCACAAAGTAGCATGAGGAAGAAGAATGCATGCCAGGGTGGAGACATGACTGCATCTTTCAAGGGCCAGTCACATCTAAAATGGCACAAGAACACAGTGGCACTGCAGCCTGTCATATTGCCAGGGCTTTTTCACTGAACAGGTATCAATAGCACACTTCATCTCCGCACATTCAAGTGACTCACAAACAGGAATTGATTAAGCCTCAAAAGTCTCCTAGCCCACAAGGCTACACCAATGCATCTACCCTGTGTTCCAATAGGAAACAGAAGCAGAAGAGAGGCTGAAACACCCCAAAATGAGTCAGTGGCAGAATCACAACTGGAAGCCAGCTGCCTTATTGCCAAACTTTTCAAATACCATAATTCAAAAGACAGACACCAGGACACTAACAACTCACCCCTTCCACACCCCATCTCTGCAAAAGGCTTCTATTGGGAAAAGCCCACACATGACACATGCAACAATGTGTTGCAAAGGAAGACTGCCTTCTTCTCTCAAGCATTTGGTGATTCTTTTTTTTTTTGTTACCCTGGAATGGGAAGATTCAAGACCCATTGCATCCTCATATTCTCCTCCAATATTTCATATATTCATAGCTGCCTCATTTTATCTGTGAATCTTACCAGTATCCAAATAGGAGTCTGTTTTGAATATTACTGAGCTCTTACTAACTTTCTGATTTCAGAGGTATCCGGTGGCAGCAAGTTCCATATGTTAATTAGGCATTTTGTAAAAGGCATTTCCTCTTCATGGGTTTAAAGTGTTTTGTTTTTTTTTTCATGTAATTGCTTCCTCTATTGTTCTTCTAATAAAATAAAAAGTAAACAGGAACGGCTGAGTGAACTTCTTTTTTATGGTGACTGTTTCTATACCTTTGCCACAATGCTGCTTATTTGTCTTTTCTCAAGAAAACAGTGTTGCTCTTTTTAATCATTCTTTATGAAGAAGCTATTAAAAGACTCCAGTCATTTTTGTTCCCTTTCTCCGGTCATTCTTCTATTTCTGTTATTTCCTTTTGTGAGATGGGGTGAGCAAACTGAATAGAGTGTACAAGGAGAGCACGTATCATCAATTTATATAATGGTACTGTATTATTTTATCTATTATTCTCTACCCCTTTCTTAATGCACTCTCTCATCTTGCATGCTTTTATTTCACCATCACTACAGCCTGAACAAATGTTTTTACCGAGTTGCTCACAGCCGTGCTTTTTTTTTTGCTTTTCTCGTTCTTTTCTTTTGAGTGGTTACAATTATTTTAGAACCCAGAAACAAGCATGACTAATTCTAATGTGTTGTTTCCTGAGTGCATCACCTTCGGTTGCCATATTGCATTTCATTTACTCTTATGACGCTTGTAAACTGCCTCAGTGAGCTCACTGCCAGACCTCCTCAGTGTCTTTCCTAGGCTTGGGTAACCTAAACATTGCTGTATTATCTACACATTTTTCCTTCTAAGTATTCTTCGCTTTTTGGGGGTTATTAATCCATATTAAACACCAGACATAATACTGCTCAGTGACACATCCACTGAGCTGAGGCATCTTTTCATGCTGAGAACCAGCTACATATTCCCTCTCTGTTTATTCAGTAAATTTTGGTTTTCTTATTACTGTATTTATGATACAGCTTTATCTCATATCCAATGACAAGTTTGTTCCTTAATAATCTCCTAAAAGAGACTGAATAAAGAAACAAACCAGGTATTTGGAAAAGTCTGTTTACATGAAATTTACTCCTTTCCTGTTATCTCATCTGTTTCAGGCTTGAGTAATACTAGCAGGGTGAAAAAAAGACACCCGACTTATACAGAAGTCAGATTGGTTTGACTGTGTCAAATCACAGAAACCTCAGCAAAGTGGAACCAGAAGGGTCCTCAAGAACACCATTTGGTCTAGCCCACTAACAGAGACAGGATCAAATATACCTTCAAGTCCATTCCTGAAGAATATCTGCCTACATGGCTTGAAGAAGCTCTGATGAAAGAGGTTCCACGTCCTCCCACCTTTGCTACCCCCTTCCAGTACTTTGCTAGTTCCAGAGGTAGAAAGTCTTCTTAGTATTTAACCTATTACTTCTGGTCTTGGGGATGCGCAGCACAACAGATCAATAATACCTTTAGAAGAACAATTTATAGGAACAAAGACTCTTACATTTCTCTTTGTCTTCCCTATTTAGAGCAAGGAAACTTTTATGACTCTAGTACTTTTAACCTTCCTGTGCAGGTCCTGTTTTTCAGCCTCTCAGAAAGCCTGCCACTCCCCTCTGGGCTCTCTCCTGTCTGTTTACATCTTCTTTAAAGTGTACTGCCCCACACTGCACACTGCATGTCAGCAGAGCCTGCACTGGGGCTGAGTACGGCTAAGCGATGACCTCCCGCACCTAGCACAGAACGCATCTGTCCATGTTGCTCAGAATGACACAGAAGGGCTTTTTTGTTCATCTTCAATTTGATGCTGTCAGAACTATTGGTGGTTATTTAACTCCTTCTCAGAATTACAGAATGGTAGGGGTTGGAAGGGACCTCTGGAGATCATCTAGTCCAACCCCCCTGCCAAAGCAGGTTTGTCTAGGGCAGGTCACACAGGAACACGTCCAGGTGGGTTTTGAAAGTCTCCAGAGAAGGCGATTCCACAACCTCTCTGGACAGCCTGTTCCAGTGCTCTGTCACCCTCACAGTAAAGAAGTTTCTCCTCATGTTGAGGCAGAACTTTCTGTGTTCAAGTTTATGCCCATTGCCCCTCGTCCTATCACGAGGACTATCTCATAAGAGGTGTTCCAGTCCCTTAATCATCCTCATAGCCGTCCGTTGGACTCTCTCCAGTATATTCCAGTAATTCCTGTTTCATCCAGCTTGTCCCATGCGAAAAAGAAAATCCCTGGTCTTTAATTCCCAGAATATGACTTTGCATCTTTAAAATTTTCCCAAACTCTTACCTCATTTTGAGTGATTTTCTACAAACATTTGCCAGCAACTGATCAAAACCCCTTGTTCATCCTGGTAATATACAGCAATCATGGGGTCTGACACCCTACGCCTCTGTGTAAATCTGCTCAAACTGACTAAAAATTACCAGAGAGGGGGGTTTTCCACTCACTCATGAAAGCACAGAGGGCCCGAGAGTCATTTGCTCAGACAGAGCTAACCACACACAGTAAGGAAAGGTTAAAATTAGTCCATTCGTGACCCGTTTGTTCTAATACCTTTGCTCTTGACACTGCTTGAAAAGCATCAAAGAAGCTGGGACAGGTGAGACACCCCCCCCAGACATCCACTGTAGCAATGATAAATGAAGCAGAGTTGCTTAGCCTTCCCACCATGCCCTTAACCTTCTGTCATCTATATCCATATTTATGATTAATCTATGGAGTGAGGTAGATGCAAGTTCACAGTCAAGAGACAGAGATACATGGATATATTTAGAAAGAGGAGAAAGAGAAAAAGCAAGGCAGGATTATTAATCTACTGTTTAGTTTACCAAATTAAGAGCGATAGTCTGATATGCATTACATAGGTCAAAGCTGCTTAGTGTGGGACACGAGATTCTTTGACCTGCCCCGCTTACAAGATGACCTTCTTACATAAAAAGATGCACTCCCCAAACACGAGTCTTAATTTACTGTACACAAACCCGCTCATCAAACAAAAGGTATGGAGAGCATCCTGAGGACTCCTCTTGCCACTTGCTCTGTGTGTGTGCCCACACACTATTATGAAGAGAAAGCTTCCAGGTCACAGCAGGGATGTTTGTTTCTGAGTCTCTGCGTGTGTGTACAAAGGATATCTGGCACCATCAGCCTGCTAAGCTTAGTGCCCTAACATTTTCCAAAGACAGAGCAAGAGAGCGAAAAGGAGATGTGTTTGAAATAGAGCAAAACACAAATGATACCTTCAGAAAGCAGCAGCACACTGAGAGCACAGGAGCTTTCAGAGCAAAGGGGTTTGTGTGTATGTGTGGCTTCTCTTAACAGTTTCATCCTGGACAGAATGAAAGCTCACAGCAAGCAGTCCTATCATCATCATACTTCTGCAAAAATGAAAAAGCATTCCCAGCCCTTTTCTTTGTTATACTCTCAAGTTATTCCAAAAGCGAGTTTCCACATTACTCTTACAGCTGTTATCCACCTACTGACTGTGTTCCCCAAATGCTGGAGAAAAGTCTAAAAATGTTCTAATTTTCCTACCCAAAAGGAATTCCCTCCTTGCTTCAGCTAGGCTTGATTAACTCCTTGGGGATAAGGGAGGTTACAGTGAAGGAGGAGTTCCTCAGTGGCCTTATAATCAAAATGGAGGCTTACAGAAATCATGCTAAACTCACGTTGGTTCCCCACAGCTCAAGTCTTTAAACTTGATCTTAACAAACACTCGTGGCTGGTCCCGGGGGGAGATGCTAGTTGCCTGAATTTCAACTCCAGCCGTCCCAAAAGGGGATCCCAGCAGGGTCTCTGGAAAGGGACATTTATTATCTCTGGATAAAGGAAATTTAATTCACAGCCTACTGCTAGGGCTCTGCAGGCCAGTGGCAAGGAGAAGCACTGTCAAAAAAAACCTGGTCCACAACCCTTGATGGGAGGGGAGATGCCTCCTGACACTGCAAAATAGAGAGCAGGTCTCAGCATCCTGAGCTTTCGCAGCTCCAGGGAGGAAAGTGGCAGGAAGAGTTTGTACAGGCTGAGGAAATATGGAGATGAAAGTACATTGCTCATCTGGAGTTCGTCCTTTCTGCCACTGGAGGCTTTTTCAGCGGCAAAAATACATCCTCATCATGTGTTTTATGGAGACCAAGATAATCCATTACAAGGATAAGAATGACACTCAACACAGTATAAGATGCTGGGCAAGGAAACTAGTAAATAATCTTTTAAATTATGTATTTAGCTCACTCTAGCCACATCCCTTTCTGGGAGTATTCTACAGAATAAGTTCACTGGCCAGAACATTTACAGAAACAGTCAATGCTAAGTGAATGGTAGAGAATATTTACTGGAATCACCTTGTAAACCTGGAAACTAGAATAGATGCCCTGGAAAACCAACTCTGAGTTTGTAAACGTACATTAAGATGTCCCTGTGCTGCTCTGCTAATCTCCTAGATGAAAATTGCTCTGAAACAGGCAATGTACAGCAGGCTTTCCTCAAAGTGAATGTGCCTTTACATGCCCAGAAATTTGCAGGCCTGCTTAGGAATAAAAATGAGAGATGTAGTCAGAGAGCCATTTAGCAGCAGTTTGCTTGGAAACAGCACAACCTATTGATCCTGGGTCACAAGAAAAAACAAACGGCCCAGACGTTACACAGGCTCCTGAGAACCGCTCAGGGAGCTGGGCAGCATCTTCTCCGATATCCCAAAATGCTGCACACAGGGTGAGAGCAGCCAGCAAAAGAAGATGATAAAAGCTCCAAGCCAAATCATGGTGATCAGAGGGTTCCTGCCTACCGCTGTGTAGCTCACTGTTAGAAATGAGGTTGAGTCTAAAGGTCCCACGGGAGAAAAAAACACACCAATTCTAGAACAATTAATACAAAGTAGCTGGTTCAGGCATCAGCCCTGCAGCTTGAGATGGAAGGACACCACACTGAACCCAGGCTCCACCAGGACGTGCACAAGGTGGCTTTGCAGAGTACACCTTGGCCAGAAATGTGTGAGGTACGTAGACCATATTGGCGTTAATAGCTGCCACATTTTTCTTCAGGATGTTTGAGACTAAGTAGCCCCATCTCTGCTATGTTTGTTACCATGTCAAGGAGAGGTGACCCCAGAACACCCACACATAACCACGACTGTGGGGAGGACATGTCTGCTTGCAGGGCAGGCTGCTGAAGCTGTATTAATCCCCAGTTCTTTTTGGGAAATGAAAGTCCTTGACTCAAGCATGAATGATACTGGCAAAGATCCCATTACTGTAAAGCTCTCTGCCAGCCAGCCACCTCTCCCCCTCCCCCTTTTTATATCTCTAAGGTCACTAAACTGCAATTTAGTCATCATTCTTTATAGAGCATGAGCAGATATGAAACATCTGGAAACTGTTGTAGTCACACTTTGAGATACACATCCCGAGGGAATTTAACTGCATAGGAATGGGATGAAGTACTTTTTTACCTCGAGGTCACTGCAGCTTGAAAGCATCCTCGGTAGCTACTTACTGGGTACTAATGCCGCTTAGATGACCAACTATGAAATGAGTTAGAAGGTCTCTGCACAGTTCCCTGTGAGATGAAAATCTCAACCCAAAGATCACCTCAAAAAGCCCATTAGACATCCTTCTTTCTGGCACTATCAGTGAGGAAAAGTGGGCCATAAAAATTTCACTCCTTGTTTAATTCCAAACATGGTCCCTCTAGAAATGAACTGTGGCCTGCTGGCAGGAAAGAAATTTGTCCTGGTGCTACTTGTGCTTTGCAAGTAGGTAACAGCAGCCCCCAAACACATAAAGAAATATTCCCAACCTGATATAAAAATGTATTTATGTAAAAAAAGGTGCAGAAGAGCTTTTTTCAGACCCACGCAGAAGCCAGCACCAGTCAATTACAGAAGACAGAATTTTCCTACCTGACCCACACTATACAAAGTTAATTTAAACTTTATCTTTAATAATCTCACTTCTTTTTATTTACTTCATTCAGTGGGTGGAGGGTTAAACATGAGGTGTTTCTGAATAATTAAATGAAGGAGGAGGCACTATCTTACTGACAAAGCTCCTAATCTTCCTTATTTATTAATAGGAGCTGCATTAAGACTGCCTGTCCTTAATCCCGGCTCTCACCATGCAAATTCAGAACATTAGAAATAGAAGAGGCTAATTGAGGTCCTAATGCCAGGAAGAGCAACCATGTCAGCGTCACAAGCTAAAAAGGGCCAGATCTGATCAGCACCTGGATGTGGAGTCACCAAGGGAAGCCTCGCTGTCTTGGGAAGAGAAGCCACCAGTTCGGCTCTTTGGGATTCAAGCTTTGCCCCCCCAGGGGATTCAGACAAGCTCCATTCAGTTGTTCTGATCCCCGAGATGTTGCATTTGGCTCCACGCTGCATTCAGGGGCAGGTGTTTTGTTTAGTGTTGAGGAGCTCCAGGCCACCTGTTGAAGCATTCGCTGCCCATCGCTGCAGCCACAGTTTGGCATGGAGCAACTGCCCCTACGATGGGCAGGGACAGGGACAGACTTCTCAGATATCCCCATGTGCGAGGGCCTGAGCATCCTGGCAGCCTGCTCACCTGCCAGGTTTGTACATGGGTCCTGACTGCTCCACTAACCCGGCTGCAGGTATGGGTCAGTTGGAGACTTTGCTATTAAAATGCCTAAGCCCTTCCCTTTTCCCCGACATCCTCCCCAAAGACTCAGCTGCCTAATCAAATTCTCTGGCTCAGCTTATGAGCTCTGACAAGATCGCAGCCCAAGGAGGCTTTACTACAGACTCAGCAATCCTTACTCCATCCAGCCCAATTTAGCCATGCTCTCGGTGCATCATGCGTGCAGTAAAGACCTAATCTAAAGGTAATCATTAATTCATTACTGCCACAAGGATATGGCAATCAGCAATAGGATGCTGATTGTTTGGAGGATTGAGTAATTGATTATTCATAATGGATTTCTTTGTTTTTTAAACAATAACCATCCTTCCCATTTGTAACCCCTTTACTGTAGAGCCAATGACAAAAGTGGTCACAAATTCTTTTTGCCCAACGACAATGCTTTTCTCACATTATGTAACTTTTGGAATTTACTGTTGCATTTAAGAAGAAAAGATTTTAAAATAGGAAAAAAAATGAGCAAAGCATTAATAGCAACAACAGAGTCATCGTCTATGTTTGATAAAGGACTATAAACCCTCATGCTGGCAGGCATAAGATGGTCATTAACCTCATTCAGTCAGAAAGAAAATGTCTCCTGCAAACGGGTAATTCCATCATGGTGTTGTAGAGGCTTTCTTGCACCTTTCTGAATTATTTGGCAATTCCTGGAGACCAGATATTACATCTGTCTAACCCAGACTGGCAACTCTGATGTTCCTGTGTGCAGCAAATCACAGAGAAGTTGGACCGACAACTGAACAGTGACAGTGGCTCCATCACTACCCTCTGCTGAATTTCTGGTGCATAGCCCTACCTATACACCTCTCCAAACAGTGCATGCACAGAACCTGATATACTTCCTGGGAGTACAAAAAGGGGATGGGAGAAATAAATCTATATTAAACTGGCCTTCTGTATTCCCTCTTGATTCACAGGAATGTAAGCTACAGAGTTTACTCTAAGGATTAGCACAGTTCAGGCCTGTGCAGAAGATGATGTCAAAAACAAAGCTATTGAAGATAGAGAGCAGGGAAGGTCAGGTACTGGTCCTTTTTGTCCATCTCCACCATATTAGAAAAGAAACACAAGCCCATGATTCCTCTGTTTGTAACAAGTTTTCCTCTTTATTCCTGTCTCTCAGGTTAGCATTTCACCTGGATCTGCATTTTCCCTCAAAGTACCTTATTGCAGCCTTTCTTCAGTGTACTGAGCCAGATGAGCAGAAATGCCACTTCATGAAAAAAATTATATGCACGAACATTTGTGCCCCATTTGTAACACCCTTTTCAGCCACCCCTCACATAATGTCAGCTCATGTGGGAAGGCAGTGCAATGCAGCAGCGAGCCCTCTCTGACTATGAACAAAAAAAAGTAGTTCCCGAATCATGCCCTCCACTTCCCATCTCCCTTAAGACAGGACTGATATAGTGTTTGCTCTCTTTTCACCAGCTCCTCACCAGGGCTCACTGGTTAAACCCAGAATTGCCCTCTGGCAGCTGATCTGTGTTCCTAGGATTGGTGAGCATGCAAGCATCGCCGGCTGCATCTGGGAAAGCACTGAAAAAAAAAGTAAATCTCACTGTGGACTATCTCAAACTTCAACTCCAGCTATCTTGAGCTATAAATTCTTAGGAGATTGGGTTTCATTCTGGGCTGGAAATACCCTCAGAGCAGCCCCTCATGGCCTGCATTTGCGTCCAATACGGCTTTTTCTTTTTTTTTCAAATGAGTAGACTAAATATGTGATATTCCCCTAGTTAGGCCAATACGAGAGAGAATCAGGTATCTGCAGAGCCATGAGCAGCGAGAGCTTAAGATAGAGAGCCAGGACTCCCCGTGGAAGGTGTCAGCAGGCTTGGAGCCCTGTGGATCAGGCATAACATGAGACCAGTGAGACCTAGGTGCCACTGGGCTCTCTAAAACTGCTGACAGATGAGATGGAGAGCAGCTTGAGCTAGTACCTCCTTAGGTACCCCTTCAGAGACAAGCAGACAGCACAGAGAGAGAGATGGCCATGAAAGTCGGGTGGAGGGGAGTGTCTTGTGGGGGGCAGGAATCAGCTATGTTAGCTCCCTCCTGACCTCCAAATTTTGCTCAGTGGCAGGGTAGGCTAAGATAGCAATTTGGACCTGCTTTTTTCTCCAGGAAGGGATCCCTGAGGGCTGTTACTGATACAGTCTCCCTTGCGCCCCTCTCAGCCCTGCACCACCTCATCCTCCAGCCAGATACAGCAGTGAGAAGCCAGCAGGCTGCTGCAGTCACGGCCTCCCCTCTCCAGCAAGAGCTGGGGCCTGACAGCCCAGCAAAATGACCCACTTCTTGCCGACTCAGACAAAAAAGCTCCACTTAGGCCCCAGGAAAGTGTCTCTAATAAGGCCATCCGTTAGCTGTGTCGCCCGGACCCCTCTCAGCTATCCTTCATCCCTGCCCTCCCTCCCTGCAGCCACCCATTAATGAAGTCAGCACGGAGGAGAATGAAGCCGTCGGGCTCAGTAAATATTACCAAGCTCCACACAGGGAGCACAAGACCATTATTTAGACTCCCAGGTCCTGGGTATGTTTTGATCACACCAATTTAGCAAAGAGAGGTAAAAGAAAACAACTGGCTAGTGGCTGGCTGCCACACCTATGTGTGTCCAGGTCTGGGAAATCCCAAATCCCTCTGGACCAGCCAAACCATTGCACATCTGAGAGACTGGGAGTGCTGCTGGCAACCCTGGTGTGAGCAGCCCAGTGGGGGACAGCGTTGGATTGGTTCCCACCAAAGAGTACTTGAAATAGAGCAGGCCAAAACTCACTCCTGTTTGGCCACTGAAGTCAGTTGTTTCTCATGGCTGTGGCTATAAAATGTCTTTTGTACCTTGAAACTTAGCTCTCTAGGTTCCCTCATGCATGTCTGTATGGGTCCACTTAATGTCTCACCACATCAGAAACAATATGATGCTGCTCTGCAGCTCGAGCTATTCCAACAACCCTTACTCCGTAACATTCACTGCTCAAAAACAGTCACCCCCTGCTTTTAAATCTTTCCTGCATTTATCCTGGATGGCTTCCTTGCCATCTTCTCTTGCCCTCACCTCACAGGAAGCTCTTCTTTCCTCCTCCATGCAATGACACAGCTTGGCTCAGGAGCTGGGTTCTCCTCAGCTCCCACTGTGTATGACAGCCATGCATGTTAGCTCAGCCGTATCTGCTGCTCTCAGCTCAGCTCAGATCTCATCTTTCCCCTGCCTCTGGCCTGTTCATAGTCCCCTCTGCCTGTTGCTCTCTCTTGGCTCTTTGACTGGAGGCTCTAATACACTCATTTACCTACTGTTGTGAACTGTTTTTCTCTGTAAGCACTTGCAGTAGAATTTGTGGGGGAAAAAAAAAACAAACCCTAAGAAAATGAAGTTGTGCTATATGGTATTTTGTGAGAAAGAGAAGTGAGCAGGTCTCACGAGAGCTGGGTATGACTTTACCTTGCACATCCCCACAGGCGCAGGCTGATAAATTCCTTTTATTACCTGCACTGGTATCTAAAGGCAGGAGAGGATTTTTAAAGTTTGGCCAGTCCCCAGAATGTCAAATCCAAGGGCAACATTTGAAATTCAGTGGTGACAGAATAAGAGAGAGACAGAGACCAGTGACCATCAGTGTCACCAGCTCAGAGTATGTGCCAAAGCCAGAGACAACACATCAAAATAGCTCATGGAGCTCTCAATATAATTAAAGCGCCACTAACATCTCATGGAGCTCTCTGCGGGGAAAAAAAAAAAAAAAGAAAAAAAGAAAAGAAAAGAGGAAAAAAACCTGCTCGGCACAAATGGATGGCACGAATGCTGAGGCAGCAGCATGAAGCTTAGTTCCTCCCACGCTGAGCAGAGCTCTGCATCCTCAAAATGCAGCTCTACTCAGAAAAGTGACTATGCAAGAATGCTGGGTTTTCTGTACACTCAATGTTTCCCCTGGGCTGCTCAAGGAGAGCACTGTTCACTTTCTTGACTAACGTAAGCATTCACTGCTTTCTCCTCCTGACAGTCCTGAAGTGGGAGCTGTTTTGCCAGCAGTACTAGTGTTTTCCTAACAGCTTTCCTAGCTCCACCTAACCACAGGATAGGTAGGCTGCAGAACCATTGTAAAGAGTCCAGCCTGCCTTTCAGATTTATTTCCCAACCTGGCCCTGGTTGGGGGAAAGAGCTGAGAGACAGGTTGGACGGAGGAAGAACTCAAAAACAGGTACTCCACTCAAAGAGGACTCCCAGGAATGAGGTAAAACTATGCTCAGGTTCATTACTATGAACACACCCCATCACCCATGCTGCTGTCTCTGTCCCTTAATGAGCGATATTCCAATGTGACCTCAGCACCCTCCTGTTACTCATTCTTTTCACTCATACGGATGTTGTCACAAGGCACTGAGAAGAATTTGCATGATTTCAAAGCAGCTTCCCCTCAAGGTCCAGGGAAAGGGAGTGAGGCAGTGACTGAACAACACACCTAAGCCTGAGTCCTTCTTTGTGCTAGTGGGCTGTGCTGTCTTGTACCACGGGAAAGGGCTGGGATACAGCCCCTCTCCTCCTTGCTAAAGCAAGCTGCACTTTCTTTTCTACTGCCCTACCACCTCACCTAATGCCTCCTCCTTGAGGATTACCACGTCCCCTCAGCTGATAACACAGATCTTCCTTGTATCAGCCAGTGGACCAAAGGAAGAAGGGCAACTGGGCAAGACCATTGAATGTAACCCTCTGATAAGGGAAAAGAAAACCCTTGGTCCATCTAGAAGCACTTGCTTTTTCCTCAGATGCACTGGCAACAACATCTTAAGGTCAAACTGTAAAGCACGTAAAACATCTACAACATCTTTATGTCCTCAAACTGGTCTTTCTTCCTCTTTCTTTTCTTCTTTCATTTTTAGAAGCCAGGGTATCTGAGGACATTGAAGTCCAGCATTGCAAGTTACCCACCTTAGTGAGGAGATGCTTCTCCTAGTCAGGTGAAACACCCAGCCTCCACATGCTGCAGGAAGGGCATCATACAGCAGGCTTGTCACCTGCAGGGAGCGTGAGAGTGTACCAGCCTATCTGGGACTCACGGCCTGCCAGTATCCTTTCCTGGGAAGGTGAATTTGATTGTCATAGCGGCAATAGAGGACTTGTGTTAAACGTGTAGCGTAATCATGAACAAAATGGTTACGCCAACATGCCTCAACTTTGGTTTGTAAAACGGGCTCCCAGTCTGACTCAGCTTAGCAACCCTTTACCACAACATCTGCTAGATACATTCCACATTAACTTACTGGGGCCTAAATTCCTGCAGTGGAAAATCTTTGTAATATCTCTGCAATCTCACCCACTCTAGAAACACATATCTGCACCAAAACCAGCACCGACCATGCAGCGACCTGTCTTTCCAGTAAGCAGCTAGGGAGAGATATTAGGTATTGCTTGCAATGAAGCAAAACTGAAGACTATTTCTCAGCTAATTTAAACTGCAATAGCCAAAACGTGAGAGCAGAGCAATCTGATCCAAACAGGGTCACGAGCGCATACCCACATCATGCCAGCATACTGATGTCCCCCGATGCCCTGCTATCCCTACTCCTGATGTCACACCTGGACACGACCTGCCAAGACTTTGGGCTGCAGTGACCCAGTTTCTTTTGCTGTTTTTAGTTGGTGGTTTTAGTGAGGTAGCAGGATGGGACACCATCAACAGACACCATTGATAACCTGCAGAAAGCCTCTCCACCGCTCTCATCCGACATGGTTTAATTTTTAATTCAGCAAAGCAGCAACAAGGACGCAAGCTGCCAAGGCCAGTCAGCAGCGCAAATTGGCCAGGACAGGCTGAATTGATCTACAAGGAGGAAATGAAGACACAGCAGAAACTATGGGCTATAGGTAGCAATGGGGCAGGCTGTGGAAGGGGGAGTGGAGGGCGAAGAGAGAGAAGCATGATGAGGGAAATGGATAGAGAGCAACAGACCAAGGACAACACGGCAGGAGGAAAATTATTGGCATTTGGACAGTCACAGGAGCTTAGTGCCCAGTACCTTCTACCCAAAGAAAACCAGTTGGCCCAGGCTGTATGGTACGTGGACTGTATGGATTTCATTTCTGGCATCTGACATCCACCATTTCTGTGCCAGAAGCTGTACCATGGTAACACAGGCAGCTGCCCAAAGATGGCCTGTCTCTGTACTTCAGTCAGTCCACAAAGAGTAGCAGGGGGTGCTCAACTGCAAGCTCTGGCTCTTCTAGCCAGAGGTAGAAATGTCACCACCCATCCGATTCCCTGGCATGTTTCTACCCTCCCCAAGCCAAACCCAGGGTGTGAAAGCATAGCTATGTTACTCGCTTCCAACTACAAATAAAAGCAAGATAGTTGACAAGATTGGTTGGAGGGGTTTGCTATCACTACTAGCATTAGTGTTTATTATCTTATCACCAGGCCTAAGACTTAAATTGAGAGGGAAATGAGGAAAGTGGCACTAACCCGACTGAATGCCCAGCTCATGCACACAGGCTGAGGACCACAATGAGAGTATGTTTGCTCCAGTGACAAGAGTAGATTTTTCAGGATGACAGTTTATATCTCGTGAAAAAAACCCTTGTGAACAAGCACAAAAAGTGCTCAAATGCCTAACACAACCACTTGGCCCAGCTGCTGAGGACGCTTAATGAGTACGCTGTCTGACATTTTAATTATTCAACAAGTAGTACACTACTTAATTGGCATTTTTCAGTGGTAGCTGTAAATATAGCCCCTTCTGCCAATTCATGTCGGACAGACAAAAAACTTCAATGCTGCTCTATAAAGTGCCAAAAAAATCCAAAATTGGCCAAATCATTTCTAGCAAATCACTCTGGGGAACACTGAAAGTTTCCAAAACTGCAGGTAAAAAAACCTTATTTTAATACAGATATCTTGTGAAGTTTGATCCTCATTTTGACCAGTTTTGTCTAGCATCAAGGATTAGCAGAACTTTGTTATTGCCGTGTTTAATGCATGCAGCAGAAAAAGGCAAAACCAAGCATAAACTGACTGTATACAGTCATCTGTCTGTCACTGGGCTGAAACTCTGCTCAGATTCATTAGGCAGCTTTCAACACTTCTGAATGAATCTGATCCCCAGTTTGAAGCAGAACGGTATCAATAATGCCTCTATGTTATGACTTGATGAAAATGTTTGTATAATCTGAGCATCAGAACATAATCATGTAATAAGCAGAATGCAATCCTTGAAAATAAATGCTGTTGAGCAAAGCAAAAGCCACACCACTTAGAAACAACAACAAAACAGTATTAGAAATACAGCGGTAAGACTGAAATAATTCAAAAAGTGTTCGGGAAATGCCCTTTTCTGTGTATTTTGTGACAAGAAATAATAATACTCTGAAGACAAGGCAGCAGAATCCATGGTATTCTCCATGCCCAGTAATGAAAGAAGGCGGCAGTTATTGTACTCTACACTCCAAGAAATAATTTATTTTACCATGCTTGCTGCTCTTAACAAAGACGAGAAGCCTCCTTTTGGAAAGTGAAGCATAAACTCTTAGTGAATGTTAGTAATATCAAAGCTCACAGTCATTCACCACAATAAACCCTCTCATCTGCACAAATATACAAGACCATCATTGTGAAGCACCTTGCTATGTTTGGTGTTTGCTTTTTCTTGCTTCCATTGCAGAATTCAAGGATTCCTATAAGCAGCGCATACACACTGCGACGGGAGAAAGGACTACAATTTATCTGACATGGCTACAAAGGTATTAAAGTAGCTGGAGTCATTGCCAACAGCAGCACTAAACACACACAGTGGCATAGACTTCAACAAAAATTAGCCATTCTGGACAGTTCACAGTCTCATTCACAGCCCATGCCAACATCTCCTGCGCTGACATCTCACTATCAATAGCTCTGAAGTTAAAATTAGGTCAGGTAGGACTGCTCAGTCTTCAGTCACACATGTGACTCCTCTATAGACAAAGCCTCCTCAACCACTAAGATACTTTTGACAATTCCATTCCACCCACCGTATATAATAGACCCGATGTAGTCTGCTTTTGATATGCAAAACTGGTATGGGTGAAAACTTTGCATGGGTGGAAACAAATGGGTAGAAACATTAGCAAAATATGAGCAACATCAGCAGAATTTTCCCTTTCTATAATTCTACAGAACACTTACACAAGTGAAGTTTGTATTATCTTGTGACTAAACTATGTTCATTTGTCTAGAAAAAACTGCAAGCCTTAGATTAGTCATAGGAGGCCTCCCTTATTGCTCCGTCATAGCAGGAAATATATGGAACATCATAAACACACTGAAGGTAACAGAACAGAGCATAAGGGCCCTAACTTCACTTTCAGTTACCACAGTTGAAAGCTGCTGTTACTTCACTAACTGCTGAAGTTCCATCAGGCTAAAATGGATTTAGTGGCAACTCAGGCACATGGAGAGGGAGCCCATCCTCCAGGTCATATGAGCCCAGTTCTGCTAGCCTTCTGAAAACACGATGCCATGCCGCGTGGGGCCACAGTCTGGAAGGCAATGCCCCACTCAGCGCCCACTCTGACATCTGTAGGAATTGAGATCGTTCTGAGCAACAAGACCCTGCATTATGTTTTGCTCCTGGAAGAGCTGTTTAAATATTTTCATTAGAGACAGAGTATTTTTGGATGATAAAGATAATTAAGTGCTGAAAGTGTAGTGATCCATTTGACACCAAGAAGAAGAAATATGAAGTATTTCTAATAAAAACAGAACCCCTGGTGGGATTTGAACTCACTGTGTGTCGTTACAATGGGAGGCAAATGCTGCATCCAGGATGAGGCTAACACAGTCTCTTCTCCGAGTCTGCAATTTACTGCTCTTATATTGCCTACACTGGGTCTCCCCTGTTGTTCCCCAAATGGGAAAATTATATACTACTGAATGCTGCATGCAAACATAAATTAGTTTGTTTAAATGAACACAAGAGTCAGAAAGTTCAGGAAAACCTGTTTCCTAGTTGGTGCCAACATCTATAACCTGTTCCTAAATTTATTATCCCTTCCCTCAATCTCCTGTGTGTTTTGCTTCATCAGTGGGTTAAAAAAACCACAAACATCTAGACAATGATGATGATGATGGTGGTGAAGAAAGCGTCTCCTGCTCTTTAGATGTCTTCTCCCCCATACATAATGTCAGAATGATTAGAGTGTCTGATGTGATGAGAGTGATTAGATCTGTGCAAACACACGCAGAGGAGGAAAGAGGTTGGCTTTGACAAAGCACTCAATTACCCAGGTTCTCCCACCACGTCTGGTCCTATCACAACGGGAACAAAGCTCCCTCTGTTCTCCTGGGAGGGAATCACTGCCGTGCCTTTCTGCACCACCACTGTAAATCATGCCATACAGTTCTGTGCCACACAGCTATAATTTGATAAATACCAGAATGAGTCAAGGCAATAAATCTGTTGGGTTTTAATTATAAATGTGCTTTTTCTTGGGGAGGGGGCTGGGTTGTTTTTCATCTTCTGCCAATACAAATGTACATCTGCTCCTTCGGCACCGCCTGTATTATTCTTCCTTAGGAAATGCTCCACTACTGCCTTATTACAGGACTGTCTTGGCACCATGATAGCTGTCTCAGGAATATAAATATTCAGTGTAAAAGGAAAGGTTTATTTCACCCTTCCTACTGCGGGGTCAGGAAGCCCTACCCTGAGCAGGGTTAGAAAACAGAATGGGAGGAACATAAGCATAGAGAGTCTGGAGCCATCTCTCCTGCAATCTCGTCTCCCATTGATATTGCTGACATTTGCTATTTTATCCATGCTCTGTGACTACATGGGTAGGGTTTTTCCCCAGAGTACCAGCTTCTAAAGTTGGATGGTCCACCAGAGGCCTTTTAAGCTTTTCTTTCAAATATGAACATGAAGTTTCTAGCTGTGATGGTTTCAAACAAAAGCTCGTATATGCACGCTAGCAAAGCAGGCAGCAAAAAGACAGACCTCAAATATATTCCTCCTTTTAATATTTTAAACCCCACTTTTCCAGATCCTGTTCCTGCTTCTGAATATTTGCGTACAACTCTACATATTATATAAAGAGAACATTTGCTATAAGAAAAGAGTGTATGCATGGAACACAGTGGGAAGAAAAAAGAATCTAACAGCCACACACGCACCTTCATATGAGGTCATCTGTGAGAAACCACGTGTGCAAGAGCATGTAGTAACACAAGCATGCAGATGCACCTTTGCACGCACACAGAGCAGTGCGTGTGTCAGCAAAAGGAGCAGGCAACAAAGAGAGAGACTGAGGGAATCTCTGTGTGTGAACATGCCTGCGCTCCCAAAGGTCAACCTGCTCTCCTCAGATTTAATTCCCTTTTTCACTGCTACTGTTCAGAAGTAAATGTTCGCTTTTTATTAAAAATCAAAAGCAGAGGGGCTCGTAATCCTCCTGACTCCAGTTTTTCTCATTTAAATGGAAAGTTTAGCTTAGAGCAATAGCAGCTAAAATCAGACTAAAAGCAGCAGCTAATTCACAGGAGATATAGAAAAGCCAAACAGCATTTGAGGATTGTTTTGTTTATAAGTCTACATTTCTCATTAGCTAAATACTTCATTCTTCCTATTATTCTTCTTTTAAATGCAGAATTTGGTAAATCCTCGCACATTTCAGCACTTTTATTAGGAATAATTTTTCAGGGATATCGCAAACCAACTGTATATCTCCCCTTGCAAAATGATTCTGTCCTAATCACTGCAAAGAGATGGCACTGCAGTAATTTCACAGATCTCACTTATTAAATAGGTTCCCTCCTTACTCAAGATTCCCCTCATAGCCCTGTCGCCTCCTCATTCTCACTGGTAAGACTGAAAATCTTCCCTTTGAAGCACCACCCTGGTTTTAATGATATTTCCCTTATTTAGTGTAACCTTCAGAGCAGGGACCATGTTAAAAAATGTTACCAGCAATATTTACAGCTTGAACTGCCAAAAAAACAAAAGTGGAGAAGGTGGGAAGAAGGAGGAGAAAGAAACAGAGGAAGAGGTTTCTAAGACTTTCAGTTATATTTGGTGATAATTCCAAGTTTTCTTCTGCAAACACAGACAACAGAAATTTAAGGAGATGGAGATTCCTCTCTAAGGACATACTCCTCATGCTCAGTCTTCAGTTAAAATATCAAATAAGATCCAGTATAACACTGACAGTGTGCAACACTGCACTGCTCTGTTCGCCATTCCTTTTCCCCGTTTTCCTTCCCTGCCCATGTCAGCTACAGTACACTGAGACCCTGCCCCAAATTTTCATGTCAGCCAAACTATGAATGGGATCAAGGAGCAAAGCTCCATCTGTCTTGGGAGTTTCAGTTTTTCCAAACCCACGGTTTGGAGTGTTTCTATTTTAGGGTCAAAATACAGAGGAAGAAGTGTGCAGAGAAGAGAGTACTTCTTAAGTCAGAGAGGTCCAGGTGTAAGTTTGGAGTGACAGCTCACTGCCCCACTGCTGTATCACAGCTCTCTTGGTCCTTGTAGCCAAGTCCTCACTGTAATGAGGTTAGTAGGGCAGAGCTGAGGTCAGGTTGGTGGCCTTCTATCAGAGGCTCCTCAGCATAGAGGGTTATAAGATTTGTTTCTTTCCACCCTACTTTTTGGACATCTGTCAGAGCTATGGTAAACACAGCACCAGGAAGAGGAATAAGTGCCTTGCATACAACTTCTAGCATCCTCTGTTTTTCAGGCAAACTTTGTGGCCATTCACACTTGGTCCCAGTGCCTGCTGCAGCAGGTAGAGGGCAGCTCCTCCCTGGGGTTATACCCTCTGTGCTTGGGAGTTGGGAGCTTCGGAGGTGCTAAGGACTTGGGAGCTTCGAGGTGCTATGTGAGTACCACGCATTTCCCTCGCAGGGCAGCTCCAAGGTATGTGGCTGCACAGGCTCTCTGGCTCCTTTGCCCTGCACAGAGAAGAGGGCACTAGTTTGCAGTGAGGATGCCAGTGTCTCTTTTATCAGCTGCATCTAAGCATAAGCCCAAGGATGTAGACCTGCAAAGGGAAGTCATGAGTGGCAAACCGGGAGCAGACCTGGGATTTTAATGGCTGGTTAGTGCCCACAGAGACCTCAAACTTCTTAGCTGCTTCTTTCGCTTTTCCTGGCAAAGCATTTGGAAAGACAGGCAGAGGCAATCCCAGGACAGGTTTCTGGCATGAGATGTGGCACATCTTTATTTTGAGTGTATTTGCCACTGTTCTTGAGGGGCACTGGGCAGATCACATTTTTCAACTCTGAAATACCACTTAAAGAAGTAAAATCCACAGGGTGGATCATGCGGCACGTTAACTGAAGCCCTGGCTAGGACTTAACATCACCTCTAGAGCTTCACCCAGCTTGAACAACACAGATAATCCTACCTGTACTATATCTTTTTCTCTGTAGGTAAAGGCCAGAAAGCTCCTAGCTTGTAACCAAATAATTTGCTTGATGCTAGACCATCCGTCTCCTCAGCTACCTACTTCAGGCATTCAGGGTTCCCTGTTCCTCTTGAGATGTCCTTTAACCTGTGCTATACTGAAGCTCCTTTCTTTTGCTTCTGTCTGTCCCAGACACCTGTAGGTTTTGTGTGAATAAGCCCTGTCAGACAAGCTGAGCTGAACTCATTTCCTTTGCAGCTGCCTGTCCTCTCCCTGAGCCAGTCTGTGAACAGTAACATGCCTTGGCATTATCTATACCATTTAGGATTTTACACTCAATTAAATCCCTTCTTAGCAGCCTCCCTTTCTTCTTCTTCATCTTCTTCATAGGCTATAAAGACTTTGCTTTTATTTTTACCCAGTCCCATTTTCTCAGGAGTCACAGCCTCTCACATCTTATTTTCTGCCCTTCTTTTCTACACCTTTTTGAGTCCTGTGATGTTGAGGAAGCCAAAGAGATAGTGGAGAGAATGATAATCAGCTGGTGTAGGAGCCATGCTATGGTGTCCCTGTCACATTACACTGATCTGTCTCAATTATCAACCATTAAAATTACAAATTGCTTTACGACTTTTCCCATAGCCTTCTAAACTCTGAACCCACTCTTGCTACCTGCTGACCTACCTGCCTGAGCACAGGCAGTCTCTGGACATCGTATCTTCTGAAGGAGCTCTGCAGCAGCTACTGTATTATGGGACTAGGAAAGGATGCTGCAGAGGTGTTAATGAAGGAAATGGGGCGAGGTACATAAAGAGGAATACTGCCCCTGTCAGCCTGGTAAATCCTACTTGTCCCTTTGGCTGAAACACTTAGGAAAATAAATCTGCCCTCTCCTAGATCAACCTTAGTTTCAAAAAAAAAGATCATGAAGAAAGAAGTGGTTGCTACCAGCCCCCTTTTCACACTATAGCTCAACAGCTTGAACACTCACCAAGGAGGTAGGTCTAATTCTGTTTTCTGTCCGAGAAGGCTCAATTCACTCCCTTCCACTTCCCAGAGGAATGCCTATACTATCTACTGGTGTTCCAAAGATACTAGGCTCTTCCCATTGAAGCTGCCATGCACTAATAAAAATCAGTGGGGCCAGAGAAAGGAGGGTCCATGCACAGCCTGCTGATCAAGGCACTCACACCTCTGCCCCTCAGCCTCTGCTCTAATGTTGAGCCACTAAGTTGCTCTGTCTTAGTAGGAGTGAGGCTCTTCTGGACTTGGACTGAAATGAATCTACAAGCACATGGTTAGAAATGCTGGTAGACAATAGAAATGTACGTATGTATCTCTATACAGAAATGAACATCAATGAAGAAGTGGACTTGGATTTAAGAGCCAAGTTGGGCAGGACTTTGGTACCTGTATCCTTCTGAGGGTTTAACCATCAATTTCCCTGTTCCCCATCTGTGAAATAGAGTAATTTTACTTCCTTGCACGCCTGAGGTGCTCTGACAATGCATTAAAAAGATTGAGAGGTACTCATATACTAGGGCAATGAAGGCCACACATCTGCTTAAGATAGCTCACTGACTAATGACTATCAGAAAAGAGATCCCTACAACTAGTGCATGAGACCACCAGCCTCACATCAGCTTCCTTGGAAAGTACATATCAAGCAAGGGCTCTTCAGAGATTCCCCACTATGTAACATATTTTCCTCCTCTCAGCATAGGCTCTTTTGACCCAAATTTAATTTAAGATGAGAATCACCTTAAGAGCAGAGTTTAACAAGTTAATGTGCTGGTTCCTCTACTCAACACAGTACGGTTGTTGGAAGGAAGCTGGGTAATCCCATCCCAAGTTTCTTGCCTGGGGGAAGCAAATCAAGAGGTCTTCAAGGCCACAGTGCAGAAACCCTAGCTTCACTGAGGCATGCATAATGTTCCACCAGTAAGACTCCCAGCATCCACAGCTGGGGTAACTGAGGGCTAATTGGCAGCACAACAGGTCACCCTCTGTTGACAAACATGCTAACTGCCCATAAATAACTGAAGTTAAGACCTTGGAAGCTTCCAAAAGAATTAAATAATGTTATAATGAAATCGTACTAATGGAGAGAGGCATCACCTCACTTCCAGCTAAACACCAGGACTATTTCCCCATCAACTCTATTAAGTGCTGGGCCCCAAGGCAGGTTACCACAAAGTACAGGAATACCACTAATTTTCTACATGCGAATGAGCAGTGCTCGGCAGCCTGCTAGCCAGAGACATGGCGAGAATTGAATTTTATTCACTTGCTCTTCACAAGATGCCACAACAGGATTCAGTCACTGGGCTTTGCGGCAACAGCCTATTAAGTCATTCTTACATCTCTCAGCAGCCATAATGGCACTGCTTGCCAGCCCCTAACCATCTGCCTGCCTTTACTAGCACTTTGACAATTTTCAGGTTTTTGCCTGTCCACCACTGCATATGGAAATGTGATGGATTTAAGCAAGGACTAGTTATAACAAGATCAATGTGCAGTTTGGCAGGTGCAGACACACAGCCATCAGTTTTATGGATGAAACCTAAGCATGAGGGGCTGACCTCTTCTTGTCACTAAAGGTCCTGCAAGAATGCTGCAAAAGCTGATGTTCCAGAGCTGCTGGTACCCAGTAGCTCCCAGCATAACTGCACTCCGCTGCCAGGAGCTTGTCCCTTCATTGTTACAGGGAGGTAGTTGTGTATACACTTCTCCAGGCCTGTCAGCCTGACCTCGGTCCCGGGAAAGGTTATGGAACAGTTCATCTTGGGGGTGATCACACGGCAAGTGCAGGACAATGGGGGGATAAGGCCCAGCCAACATGGGTTCATGAAGGGCAAGTCCTGTTTAACCAACCTGATCTCCTTCTATGATCAGGTGACCCACCTAGTGGATAAGGGAAAAGCGGTGGATGTTGTCTATCTGGACTTCAGTAAGGCATTTGACACCGTTTCCCACAGCATTCTGCTGGAGAAGCTGGCAGCTCATGGCATAGACAGAAGGACTCTTCGCTGGGTTAAAAACTGGCTGGCTGGCCGAGCCCAGAGGGTGGTGGTGAACGGAGTGAAATCCAGTTGGCGACCGGTCACAAGCGGGGTCCCTCAGGGCTCAGTTTTGGGACCAGTCTTGTTTAATATCTTCATCAATGACCTGGACGGGGGAATTGAATGCACCCTCAGTAAATTTGCAGACGACACAAAATTAAGCACAAGTGTCGATCTGCTTGAGGGTAGGAAGGCTCTGCAGCGGGATCTGGACAGGCTGGAGCGATGGGCTGAGGTCAATTGTATGAGGTTTAACAAAGCCAAGTGCCGGGTCATGCACTTTGGTCACAACAACCCCCAGCAACGCTACAGGCTTGGGGAGGAGTGGCTGGAGAGCTGCCTGGCAGAAAAGGATCTGGGGGTGCTGGTGGACAGCCAGCTGAACATGAGCCAGCAGTGTGCCCAGGTGGCCAAGAAGGCCAACGGCATCCTGGCCTGTATCAGAAACGGTGTGACCAGCAGGAGTAGGGAGGTGATTGTGCCCCTGTACTCGGCACTCGTAAGACCGCACCTTGAGTACTGTGTCCAGTTTTGGTCACCACAGTACAAGAAGGACATTGAGGTGCTGGAGCGGGTACAGAGAAGGGCAACGAAGCTGGTGAAAGGGCTGGAGAGCATGCCCTATGAAGAGCGATTGAAGGAACTGGGTTTGTTTAGTCTAGAGAAGAGGAGACTGAGAGGAGACCTCATTGCCCTCTACAACTACCTAAAAGGAGGTTGTAGCGAGGCTGGTGTTGGTCTCTTCTCTCAAATTAGTAATGATAGGACGAGGGGAAATGGCCTCAAGTTGCGTCAGGGGAGGTTCAGATTAGATATTAGGAAGAAATTCTTCACTGAGAGGGTAGTTAGGCACTGGAATGGACTGCCCAGAGAGGTGGTGGAGTCACCATCCCTGGAGGTGTTTAAGGAACGAATAGATGCAGTGCTTGAGGATATGGTGTAGTGGTTAGAGAGGATTTGGTGTAGTGGTGTAGCGGTTAGAGTGATGCTGGGAGAAGGTTGGACTTGATGACCCTGGAGGTCCTTTCCAACCATATAAATTCTGTGATTCTGTGTGATTCTGTGATAATTGACTGATGTGGAACATCTGTCCCTTTCTGCTCCAGCTGTGAGCCTGGACAGTTTGTCAATCCTTGCATTCTCTTTAAAAAGTGTGGTATTAGTCCACATTTATCAGGCAGTCAGTGATAAACAAGTTCTTAAAGGAAGGATTCTGTCCACCCACTCCACCAGCTAAATTAGTTTAGCTACAGCTTAATAGCATTTGTGCAGTATATTTCCTGTATGTGTAAGCAAGAAAGGTGTCACTTAAAGGTGCTGAGGAATTCAATTATATGTAACAAGACAGCTTTCTCTCAGTTCTGCTCTCTCAGTTACTCAGAGGCTTGTCTTTGTGTGTGGCTTTTTTTTGTAAGGTATTCTTACAGACAGGATCTGTGTTCCTCTGTTGTGCCAAGAGCTGTCCACATAGAGATCAACACTTGATTTGAAGGGACAACTACTTGAAAGGAGTGAGTGCCTGTGTGCATACATGCATCTGTGTATGTGTTTGAGGAAGGCAGAGGAGGAGGAATACAAAACTGGGGAAAGTGAAATGGAAGGCGGCTTTTCATCTCATTTTGGAAGTCTCCTCTCCAGCAAGATGTATTTCCAGTTTTTTACCTACCTGTACAAAGATGATGGAGGTGGAATAGCGCATAAGAGAAATGCAAGCCAGAGGGGCCACCACATTCCATGTCCCCAGGATGTGCTCTTGTCTCCATCTGTCATAACTGATGTACAGTATCTGGCTATGTCCTTCTAGGAGCTGCTACTCAGGCTCATGCATGACTTTGGAAAATACATTTTGTTCTTCTGAAGCCCTCAAGGACAATAATAAATAGAATGAAAGCAAAACCACCCCGACAGCTCTTTATTGGGTGTCCTTCACAGGCGTACCAGTGTCAGCAGCCCTGGGATTGCACCTTCACCTGAAGGGGGGGCTGTTTAATCATGCGACACTAAAGTAGAAGAAGGAAAAAAAACATTTCTTGAAGGAACAAAGACAGGCCAACTTGCCCCCTATCCTCATGGTTTTGCTAAGCATGACCACAAATAACATGCTGCTTTAAATCTGCCATGTGCTAGAACATCACTGTGACAACACGCCTTGAGGCCTGGCATTACTGTAAAACAATAACTGATAATAATTCATTTTGCCCTTTACAGCTGCAGAGATGTACAGAATGCTCATTACTATGGTCCTCTTTCAGGAAGAGAAAAAGTCAGTGGGTCAGCTGGACTACTGGAATATGTGAGGTCATCACTAAGGTCATCACAAAAGAGCTGCCAAGGTTTTTTTGAAAGAGCTGTTTTGGTTTTGCGGTCTTGGCCACAGGGGTTGCTAGAGGTACTTACACTCTGACTGAGCCCCATCTTTAACATTTCTGTATGAACTGGTTTCTTCTCATTCCTTTCCGTGTGTTTCTCTTTTCTGAGTTATATCTCCAAGTAAAAGATGGGCACGCATGGATATTCTTACAAATTGCCTCTCAAGAAGTCTTTGACCAAATATTTCATAAAAAACCTGTTAAAAAATCAAAGGACTCCTGGGTTGGAGATGGAGAACATGTCTCTACAAGACAAAAAGCTGAAAAGAAAGAATAATGGATCTTCTCTTAATATGGTGAAAACTTAACAGCAGGGGTGCTGCTGAGAATTTTGCTATGGCCTGCATATGCAATACATCAGCTAATGCATTGAGAAGAAGAATGAAATTGTGAGAGATCAACATCTACTGATAATGTAAAATGTTCAAGTCTGGGCTATGAGGATCAGAGGATCCTCAGAGAGCTGAGCTGATAGACACACAGCAGCCCAACAAACCACAGAAACAGTTCAACCTTGACACAGGAAATCTGTACTGGGAAAAATAAACTATACCCCTTAGATATCTTACTGGGTTGTAAAGTTAAGTACATCCAGACAAGAGAAAACCTATAGTTACTGTAGGCAGATCAATGAAGACTTTTCTCTGAGGTACCTCAATAATAGGCCAAAAAGTAAATGGAACGTTAAGATATAAAAATAATACTTGGTGAAAAATCACTCCTGTGCAGAGTCTCAGTGCGAGGCCAAAGCTCCAGCAAAATCTCATCTAAGCCAGCAAAATACAGCTTATGTTGGATTTAAGTGGTGCATAGACCTTGAATGAGTCATTTCTCTTAGGGGTGGGTGAATCTCACCCACTGAGAGAAGTATTAATGCCACTGCATATGCCATGGCATACCTTCAGCTGGAATACTGTGGATGGTCAGCTATGGAGCTTTTCTTAAAAATAGAGTGAGAGAAGCATGCATAGACAATACAAATTATTAGAGTCCTGGAGAGACTTTGGGACGGAAAAGATTTTTGAAAACAGAAACTGTTTCAAGAAGGAACAAGTGACAAAGCACTTGAAAAACACTAAGCAGCAGAAACAAAGAAATGTGGCTTTCTACGTGTGTACATGTTGAGAAAGAGTCCCTGTGTATATTCTCTGATGGCTAATAAGGGATGACAATACATTGCATTAAAGGGCATTAATCAGCTGTGTCATTTGTAGAAGAATTTGAGATATTAATTGGTATCATAGTTCTCATTTTACAGGCTGGAAGCTAACTTGTAAAAAAGTCAGTGATTTAGACAAGCTTAAGCAGCATGCTAGTACTGAGCCTTAACCTCAGAACCATGCCTTCCTCATGGAACACATCCATTTGACCACCTTGGGGAAAATCAGGTGTGAGAATAGCAGCAAGGACAAGACCTGCTCTCTCAAACCTGACCCAGATGGCAGCTAGCCTAACACTCATCTCACCAGCAGCAACTGTGCTACATGCTCCTTGTCCTCCAGAAAATTTTAGAAGACCCTTTGAACCTGGTTCTGGTTGCTACCTGCTATAAGAAGTTCTACACTGTAACTATCATGTGCTTGAAAAAATAACTCCAGTTCATTCTGAACCTATCACTCGTTCTTGCACTATGGGTTCTCAGTGAAACCTTCTCCCCAACATTCACGATTTTGTAAATGCTCATCATATCCCTCCTCTTATTGTCTCTTTTCAAAGCCACAGAGTTTAGCCTATTCCATCTCTCCCTGTTGGGAGACCCAGAAGTAAGGGAAGCAGCACGTCAAGCTGCTACACACATAGATAGAAGCAGGTAAATCATGGGAGGAGATGAGCCACAGAGAGGTCACTTTCTAGTTTCTGCCAGGCCTGTAATTGGAAACACACTTCTGACGGGAAAGCTGTACTGATCCCCGTGCTGGCCAGTATGTCTAAACGGGTACAGGAGGGAGCAGGAGAGGGGCACAGGCATGGAGACTGATCAGTAAACAGATGAGACATACAGCTATGCCCTCTAGCTTATGCATTTCAGTACTAAATTTAAGCTGCCTAATCTCGTACCAGAGTTTTCTTCTATGTGCTATGCTTTCTTCTTTCATATTGTTATTCAAGCCACTCGCACAGTAGGAATACAGGTACTTGTTTTCCTTCACTCTTGAAACACAGAGGGAACACAGCTCAGTAAGCTAACAACCTCTAAAAGGGTTAGAACAAAACACAGAGGGTTTCAGAGTGGTGAAATGGAAGCAATATCTCCATCTTTTGCAATGACTCTTTCCTGGGAAAAAAATGGGCAAAACATGTCCCTGGGCCAGATGCACTGACTTGAGCTGAGTGATACCAAAATAAATGTGAGTCAGCTCTGGGTTGCTTACAAGAGGAATGCCTGTTAGAAACAGACACGCTCGCTATTGCCATGCTACATTCGGGCAGGATTTATCCAAATCTCAATAGATTTACATTCTGCATTTGCTTGCAAAGTACAAAAGCATCCACACTTTACAAAAGCGATATAGCAAGTAAACATGAAGGCTGAAGATCAGAGCAAGTCATTCTCAAGAGCCAGGCTGGGTCAGAGGAGGGGAAACAAAAATCACAGCTGTTAATGTTAAGCATTAGCGACACCTTCTCCAAGTCTTTAGGGGATGGCAAAGTTGTTGTTGTGGAAGCAAATGGAGATAACTGGCAATGCCATTGCTCAGAAGAGGAGCTAGGACAGAGCCCCAACCTGACAAAGAGCCTTGGCTCCACTTCCTCATTAGAAGCAGGCAATGCCTTTTGGGTTTCCTGATGGTGAAGGAGCTGAGAATTGCCTTTGTGCAATGTTTTTAGAGAGCACGAAGTTGTAAGATATAGGTTTTTTTCAGACTGGACGTAGCCAAGGGCTCTGGCCTATCATTAAGAAATCCCATAGAATTCATCGAGCATAGGCCACGCTTGCTTCAGCTTGGTACTGGCTGCAACCTTAGCCTGCTGAGCTGAGGTGCAGCGTGTCCCACTACAAAATGGATTTTCAGACCCTGTCCTAAACTTTCACTGTACAAGAATGCCACTGCAAGAACGGTGACTTTGTTCCACCACAGAGTTGGCCATGTTTCAGCAGTGAGCTAAGTGGTTTGGGATCCTCCTGGATGACGCTTAAAAGTGCTATATAAATGTCAGCTATGACTATAAAGCTTCTCTATAACTGTACAGCCATTCTATAGCCATATGCTCCTCTTGAGGGTTCCCAGTGACTAGGTTTCCCCTTTTGAAAAGCTATGTAAACACACAAAAAAACAGGCCTTTACATAATACAATGGGACATATCGTTCATTAATGTGCAAATAGGTCACTCTCCGCTCGCCCTCCCACTCACTTCCTTTCCAGAGAGCTTATTTAGCAAGAGCTTAAATGTAAGTTGCCAATATTCCTAATTTAGCACAGCAGGGAAAAGACATGACTTTCAAAGGCAAGAAGGATGAGCAGAGCACAATGTATTCTTTCCTCTCTCTAAGCTCCACTACAAGTTACATTAAGGAAAAACCCAACCTGAAGTCAACAACCCACAGGCAAGTGAAACAGGATCAACAGTCCAACATCACCCACTAACTGCAGAGAACTCTGAGCACAAAAACACATCCACAAGATTTACAGGAACCCCGGCAAGACTCCATGCTGTTTGCAGCACATTAAGCCTAAACTACGCTCCAAGAACTTCAGATTAATGCAGTATGGATCTCAGATTTACATGCAGCAAGCAGTGGTGGACTAGAGTGGGACAGCTGACCAAAACCAAGGATGGGGAAAGTGCATGCCCTGAGGTGGTGTTAAGGATAAAGAAAATGGGAAGGGGGTTGCACTGGGGATTCTGATGTCTCAACCACGACCTCACCACTGTTCTATGACATCACAGACACACATGGTCTTCAGCCACATCAGAAAAGCAGAAAAAAAAAGAGAGGAGCAATGGAGGAATAGTAAAGAGTACTGAATTAGCATTTTACATGCTCAAAGTGTTGTACAAACATTAACTAATCAATCAACAAATCGCCTAATTAAAAGAGCAATCAGGAAAGGGAGATAGCAGAGGAGAAGCAGGAAGAAGCAGGAAGGGCAGCAGGGTGCTGGGACACAGGTAGCAATACGTGCTCCTGTTCACCCAGGCCATATCATCCCAGGCAAACCTGTGCCAAATCGCCATGACAATAATTAGCCAGAGTTCCCTGACAGATCATTATGAGAACATTAACAGGGCATTAGCAAGAATTACCCATTTTTCACACATTGATTAGGTGCCATTGCTGGTTCATTAGAGTATTGGCTTTTAATAGCCCCACTCCAAGGAGCCGCAGCCCTTCCTTTGCCTCCCCGGCCCGTCAGCACAGATCCAAACCTCTTTAACTCTGAGCAGGCAGCCCGACCTGGCCTGTGCTGGATTGCACAAGCACATGGCCATATGCCGTGTAGAGGAAGCACCTCATTAATCTGGCTGAGTTAGGCAGAGCGAAGCCGTGGCTGTGGACCATAGGCAGCCTTTAATCTTCCTCCAGAATCTATACTGCTAACAGAGGACGGCACAGGGAATAGTTCACTCGCTGCCCAGAGCCCTTGCTCCCCTATGCCTAGAGGGGCCAGCTCTGGGTTTCTTCTTCTCCTATAGGTCCTCCTCAAGCTCCACACCAGGAAGGATGTTTCCCTGCCATTCCCAAAACCTTTCTGCTGCATCCACACACAACCCTCTTCATTATTAGAAAGGCTGGGGTCCCTGCTTCCACAACTGCTGGACTGTTTCTACTGATAAGCAAGGATATGCAATAGGGAAAGTGGTCCAAACCATGCTCCAGGGGAGTGACAGAGGAGGGTCGAGTCAAGAGGATTATTACTACTGCAAAAGTCAGGTACTAAGTACTGTGTTTCTGGCAACAAAAACAAGACTAAACCAAAAAAAAAAAAAAAAAGTGACATGACTGAGGAATCTGTCACCTCCCTTTCCTCTTGGGATACATCACCTGTCCACCTACGTCCAAAATACGTTTCAGTTGAGTCATGCTTGGGAAGATATAGCAATCCTCTTATTGCTATTATACAACTGATTAGGTGTCCCTAATCCAGCCACGTCCAGCACAGATGACCCACCCAGACCAGGGGCACTCTCACAGCTTCTTTCTGAGGCTACACATCAAAACAAGGCAGGCTTGCAGTGTGCAAGATGGGTTACTGAAGGGTGTATAAGACAGAGTGTAGCCCAGCAAAGCTGTGGGCAAAACAAGTACCCTCCAATGCCAAAAGAAATGGATGAGGTAAGGCACAGAGCAAAGGCAATGCATTCTGCATGGCAGAGGAAAAGGGGAGTTTTTAGCTTGCCCATTTCTCTGGCCAGAGAAAGGCAGCTGGCTTTCAAGCAAGTAAGAGAGGCAGGTGATGTTAACAATAATCAAGACTAAGGAGGGCTAAGACATGAACAAAGGGTCTAGGCACTGAGAAAGAGAAGAAGAGATGGATTTTCTATATCTAGTAGAGGAAGACAGGTTGAGGAGAATACAAGGGAGAAAATAACTAGCCTAATGTACAAGAGTACGTGACCGGGAGGATTTTTTCATCATTAAGAGTAATAAAAAGACCAAAGTGAAGAGAATTCAAGGGAAAAGACAAGCAGCTTTTTAACACTATTCAGCCTGAGTTGGGAGCATTTGTTGTCAAGAATTGTGGAGACAGTGTGTGACAGGTCAGGGTACAGTATGTCTAGAAGTTGCTTTAGGTAGTTGAACCTGGATATGGCAATGTGATCATCTGGGAAGCAGACATCAAGGACAAAGCCCTTTGAGATCCACAGTAATCATGAGAACAGGGCACTGACAGATGAAACATCGATGAAGTTGGAAGAAGAAAGTGGAATAAAGGAATGTATTACGTAAAAAAGGGAACACGAGGGGAGCCCTGCCATTTGCCACAAACAAGCAGACTGAGGCACAGTACTGCCCATAAAACAGAGCACATTAAAGAGGATCTGACATGGAACAAAAGAAGAGAAGAATCAAGCAGTGACTGACTACACAGTCAGTTCAGAAGTAAAGGCAAGGTGATCGATGCACCAGGTTCCTATTTAGTCTCAAGAACAGCCCCATGGGCCATGTGAATCTATACTGCCAAACTTGGGGAGTCAGGAGAAGACAACTTGGAGCTCCAGGGAAGGAAGCCGCATGCTGAACATCAATAGCCTATTACTGGGGAGTCTTACACTCTCTTAACAGGACACCTAGCCAGCTGTATGGCCCAAGTTAGCCACAGAGCCACTGAACAAGTGACTGCAGGCTGTCCTGAGGTCAAGGGTAGGCCTGCCAGCTGCTCTGTTTCTCTCCTTGAATATTAATCAGAAATTCACCTTCTATTCATCAGGATCCTCTGGATATTACTGGACGCTGGTGAACAAAAGCACTGGATCTGCTTTTTGCATAGGCTATGGCTATGCTTGTGGACTACAGCAGTGCAGTACCACTACAAATCCTTCTCTGCTTCTGCCACCTAGGCAAAATGTAGAATGGGGGAAATGGACACCCAAACTCCCAGCACCTCACCATCCCTCGCAACAAGCCAACCACAAAATAGTGGAGCAGGATCCAAATGTCCGTCAGAAGTCACCAAAGCGATGTGGCAAAAAGTGCTCCTCGAGCAGGGCTGATGAATGCTGGGGCCGTTGTGCTGACAGGTCTGAGCACAATGTATGGCTGAAGGTAAATCAAGGCTGACAACCAGTACTTTTACCTTCTCCCACCTTCCCTTGGCCTTTCAACTGAGCCAAATGGAATGCATACAGGAGGACAAAGGACAGGCGGATGGGTGGGAATGGGAGGGTGAGTGTGGTAGAGAAAGGAGGGCCTGAGCATCCCTGCATGGTAGCAGGTGGGTGTTTCCAGGAAAGCAGCAGACGGATGGTGAGCACTCTGTGTCAAGCGTAAGTTCACGGGAGGCAGGCAGGGCACTGGGGCTGCGATCCTGACCTTGGGCCAAGGCAATCTGCTTTTTAACTGACGGCAACTGTAATCCAGTCTGTGAACAGATGGTACAGAGAGGAAAAAATACAGGATACAAACGTAGGCTCTCCAGTGAAAACCAGCCAATCTTCAGCAAGAAGGTGACTAAAGAAGCAAGGAAATAAGGAAAAAACAGGCTGACTTTCCCTGTTCAGAATGACTGGTGAAGCTGGATGCCATGGTCCTGCTGCAAAAGGACTTGATCGCTTGGGGCTCTTGGGCTGAAACACAGAAGCTCTCAGCCACAAACTGTTTCTAAGGGATGACAAACAGGAAGGGTTTGGTTGCTGTTCTGGCCAATCCTCAGGTCCTGTACTGGCATCCCGAAATTCTTTGCTCACACTGTTGCTTCCTGTCCTGTGTACATTGTCAAGAATCTTTTGCTATAACAACTCCACACATGAAGACACCAAATATCAGCAGGGAAGAGACATGAAGCCTTAGTGTCCAGAGCAAAATTTCCAAGGTACCAGCACACTTTAAGTACCAACAGACATGAGAAATCCTGTGTTCAGATACCCAGAAATGTGCTGGAAAAGTTCAGACCTGGTGCTGAATTTTGCTGTGAATCCCCTCTTGGTAGGGGGTGAACTCATACAAACCTTTTGATTTCTGCCTTCTTGCTAACTTACTATAAGCAATTCTGCCTGGGGCCACTGCCCCTGGTGTCCTTGCTTATTGACCTAGGTCATGTAGCCACTGATGGGGATCCTCGGTCATAAGACTGAGCCAAAACTGCTGTGACTCAAACTGCTTCATGGGTTTGGCTCAGATTTCAGTTCTAGAACCCATAGTTTTGACAGTCTGAAATGTATCTCAGATATAGATAATCAAGTAATAACAGATGGATGTGAATTACTGTAGTTGCTGGTATTAAAATACTGACATTGCTATACATTTGGGGACCATTACCAAGTACCAAAGGAAGTACTCATCAGGAAACATGTAAAAACCACCTACTATAAACAATTAAACAGTTCATACATCATCAGTACCCAACAGTGCTGTGATATGTGAAGCCCCCAAAGCACACTTCTTTATAACACTAACAGACCCACTGGTTTCTAATGAGTTTCCCTGGTACCCTTCCACCTTCACTGCAAAGAGTTAGTCTTGCTGAAATGCCCAATATGATCTGCAGGTACATGCTGACAGGCCTGTAAGATAATTTTTTTATAGCTTTCTGAATTTATGATGCTTCAGTGCTTGAGACAAATTGGGGTGAAAAATGTAGATATATTTTCCTGTGTAGTTTCATGACCTGAAGCTCAGCAAGTTCTTCACCCTCCCACACTGCTTGGAACAGGCATGGTTTTCAATCAGAACAATTTATTACCTGACCTGGTGGACAAGTATACCTCCACTAGAATTAGTATCGCCCAAAGTACAGAGGCTTGTTTGAAAGACACAATACTTAGCTTTTCTGTTATATTTGTTACAGTGATCTTCACTAACATGCATGTCCATGAATGAGCTTGTCTGTGAAATGGAGAAACCCTGCTGCCTTCATATTACTATGTACTAAGGAAACTAAGGTAGGGAGAAAGGAAAGAGCCATTTATCTGGGGACTTGGAGGACAACACTGATAGTTAATCCCTGGCGTAACTCCTCTGAACCCAGAAAGAAATGCAGCCCTGGCAGGGACAAAAGCAGGACCCGCCTTGCTCAGAGAGAGCTGTGCTCTAGGCATGGCAGAGTGGGTGCCACCATCTGAGACTGGGGAACAAAGCAGGATTTGCATCTCCCATAAAGGAAAAAGGCAGGTGCATATGAGTGCTTAGGAACAATAATAAGTGGGATGGAGGTATTTGGTACACTGTAATATAATCCTGCCAGCGCCCTCCTCCTGCCCTGCAGCACCTCTACTTTTCTAGCCCTAGGTTTATCAAATCCAGCTCTGCCAAATTCCCTCGTTCCTGCCTTGTGGCTCCTGGACATGCCAATCTTGGGTTGCCACTAGAAAGCTCTGCCAGCACAAGACTGGGCAGTGCTCTGACAACGTTCCCTCATGAAAAATGACATTCCCAAAACAAATGCTTCAGCTTAATGGATGTCAGGCTGCTGTAATTTTGAGTCATTAAACTTGCAACTCTGACAAACACACTCAGTATGTTCTTTCTAATTACCAGGACCAAGCAGATTTAGATGGAGCAAATACAGCAGGCTCTCTTATTTCCTTACTATAGCCTGACTTCTTTTCCCTTTCCTCCCTCCACTCTCGCCCTAGATCTGCTTATTTATTGCACTAGTGTCTGCTGTTTTGCCTTGCAAATCCTTTTGCACAGAGGCATCCTCTCTCAGTCAGAGTTTTAACACAGAAAGTCTCCTTCCCCCGTTCCTCATTCTTCCCCTGCTCATTAGCTTTGCTAAGCCCCTTTGGCTGTGAATGTACAGCAGTATTTGTACTGATTGTCAGTGACCTAGCAAAAGGACATTGACATTACTGCCTCTCAGCTTGCTGGGATCTAGATGTCTGTCCTTCTGCTGTTACCTGGTGGTCTGTCCATCTTAATTCTCTCTAACTTTTACGTTTGTGATTTGAGTATCTCCTCCTTATCTTTATTTTCTTCCTCTCTGTCTGCTTTTATTTTCCCCTCTCCATCCTTCAGTCTCTTGAATCTTGTCCTCAAAACACTCTGAAAACACCTCCTCAAAGATGCTGTTATTTAACAGCAGGCTCTGCTGGTAAGTTGGTGCAAACTCATATGCACTTGAAGATTGTTGGAGTAAGGACTACCACCTATTTTCCCTGCAAAGCACCTATCCCAATGGGGTCACATTAGACCCCTCCTCACAACATGGAAGTGGTGAGACCATCAAGATCAATGCTTCTAGCTGTATGTGGTACACGCAAAAACTTGGTAATGTTTAACACAGGACAGTCCCTTACGATAAAGGATGTGCAATAAACCATCAGGCTTTTCCTCCCCACTTACTCCTCATTCTCCCTCATTTGCAGCACGCTCTTTAATGTAATATCCCCCTTCTCTCTTTCTTTTCTTCATCCTCTCTCTTTTCCTATTGCTTTGTTCTTGGAATCTACCTTTTTCCCCTTTGGCCAAGCATACATTGAATTTCACTGACAGAAAATAAAGACCTCAAGGGTTATGAATTATCTGTCCTGTTTTAATAATTAAAGATGAATACACAGAGCCAAGGAGGCTTAGGCATTCGTCTGAACAATCACATTATATCAGAAATGTCTTGTGTGGCCCCCAGTGAAATACATCAAAGAAATTCCCACCCCTGTATATACGGCAGTTGTCCTAGTCCTGCCCTGGGAGCATTCAGCAGCCAGTCAACCTGGATTTGATTGGGGACTACGTATTTCATTTCAATGGATAGGGTTTGATGATTTTTGATAATTTTCAACTTAGAGCTAAAGAAAAGCAGCTTATTAAATGCAAATAAAATGAAATTAAGTCCAGCTGTCTGGATGCAGATAGAAATTACATAGAGCCCATGAGGCCCTCTGGAGATCTTAACTTGTCAAGAGAACATGGTCTGAGAGAGCAAAAAACCCTGCTTCGGAGGAGTTGTAGCCAGCAGTATATCTCAACAGGGTGACAGATTATAGGGTGACTTTGGAAAGCAAGGGTACAAATGAAGAAAGGACTAGGAGAGCTGAGAGGTAGAGAGAAAGGGATGGTCAAAAGGTTTGTAACTTGAAGAAAAGCACTGGCTCATTTTTAAGAGCATCCCAACTTTGGTTGACAACAAGCACCTTGCCCTGCTCCACAGAATGACTGAGTTATACCAGAAATGTAGGAGAGTGCAGGACTTGCTGTCTCCAGCTTCTCAAAGAGTGAGCAGAGCAGGAAAAAAGGAAGGAAAAAAGTTATAATGAAGTTTCACTCTTTAAGGGAAGAGAGAGAAGCAGCAACTACGTGTTCTGAAAGGAGCAGAAACTGTTTCAGAAAAAAGAAATATGAAGAAGAGGATAAATATTCCCTGCAACCTCCCAATTATGCATGGATCAGCTAGAATCTATATCTTTACGCATGGAGAGCGCCGAAGGAGATCTTCACAACTCTGCTCTTCAGGTAGAGCTAGGTGTCACATGTCCCAGTGGTGCCAAACAATGGTGTATCTAATAACTTGGCTGTAAGGGCTACAGGATGCAGCCTATCATGAAATGCAAAGTCTTAAGCAGAGGAAGCCATGCACTCCTTTTTCCTAATCCCTGCCTCCAGAAAGGCATGCATGCCTCCTGCAAAACTCATGCTAACACAGCAGTGGAGCCTGAGTGACAGACCATACACTAGGCCTCATGGACTGCTTGGGAAAGCACATGGGTACCTAAGTCACACTCAGCTCCCTCCTTGCTATCTCTCCCCATCCTCCTCCCTAACAACAGATTGGAAGCCATTTCACAGCCCCTGCACCTTTTTGTTATGTGACATATAATGAGAGGCAGAATGCTTGCGTTTCACTAGCATTGCCAGAGGTGAGAATACTTTGGACGTATAGATGAGCTCATCCTGAGTGAGGGATACTTTCATTTTGCCCTGACTACAACAGTGTCATTATCAAGCTCTGATGCTCTATTTTTGTTAGGTTTCCTTGTGTCATTATTTTTCAGAGGAGAAGCAGCAGACCAGGCATTTGACCTGCTTGGTTTAATTCATCCAAATATATTAAATGTGTGCAATGGTCTGGGTCACCTCCTTCTCAGTCCAAACAAGCTTTACCCATTCTTTCCTTTTGATTACACAAACCAAAAGCAGGACTGAAACTGCCCTGGCATTCAAAGCCCCAAATCTGAACCTGCCTCACAAGCTTGTTCCCTGAACTCCACGCAGAGGAGTTCAAGGAAACAGGCACTTGTACCTTGTTCTCTTTTTCTGTCACTCAGCAGGAGGCAGCCGAAAAGTAGGGCACCAAGCAGTAGGACCACAAGGGATTGGGTGAAGTTGTTAGTGCCGAGCAACTTTCCCACTACCAGCTCCTCTGCCTGTGTGGCTGTGGTGGCTCCCACACCCTTCCTGACAGACCCAGCTGCCACATTCCCACCCACCATACCTTCCTGTCCGAGCAGGGCTATCAGGGTAATGGATGGGGTAATGGGGTAATTGTGCATCCCTCCATTCAGCCCTTGTAGGCTCCATCCCTAGACTGATGAAGGGAAAAAAAAGTTTTCACGGAGCAACATAGAACAAATTAATTTTTGTTCAATAAATCATTTTAGAGAGACTATTGACCCTAGGACCTTTGAATGCATCGACCCCTTCACAAAAGTCTCGCCTCCTCTGGTACCCTGTATACTTGCCTTCCTTTCCACTGTCACAACCACTACACTTCATTTTCTTTTCCTTTCTTTCGCTGTTTCTTTTCTCTCCTTTTTTTTCCATTTTGACCCCGTAATCCTATCTTAACCTTCTAATCCTCTCTGCAGTTCCCTCTTCTTCCCCTGATCTCAGCTCCATATCATTCACAGGCTGCCACACTGACAGGAGAAAAAGAACAGCAGATATTTACCAAAGTATTACCATAAAGATTAAAGTCAGCAAATACCATGGCTCACTCCTTGCCTCCAGCCCCTGGCCTAATGAAAACACTCTGTGCTCTTTCCCTTTTCTTGGAGACAAAATGACAAAGTCCTATAATCTTCAAGGTGGAAGAAAAAGAAGACCCAAAAGTGATTAAACGGATAGAAAAGATGGCAGAAAGGGAAACAGAAGTGGGAATAACATTATTTAGCACTTCTGTAGGACCTGACTGCTGATATTATGCCGACCTGCAGTATCTTGTGCTTTCCATGTGCTCGCTTTCTGTCTGTACACACCTCTTATCTCCAATGCTTGGAGCATGAGCTCCTTGAACAACGATTCTCCTTTTGTTCTCTGTGTGCTCAGGGCCCAGCAAAAAGGGATACGGATGCACAGCCCTGGCTCGGAAGCATGGCCACAGCAGGAATAAGCAGACCTCAAGGCACCTTACAAGGGAGATAGCTATCACCGACCCCAGGTTTCAAGAAGGACAGCTAAAGCCCAGCAAGATGAGGTGACTCATGCATGGACATGCTTAGGGAAGTGGCACTACCAGGAGGAGAGCTTGGACAACCCAAATGCTATCTGTCCCATGGCCTCACTGCAGAAGTGAATGTGGAGAGACCCCAGGGGGAACATAAACAGAGAATTAAGATGAATGAGAGAAATAGAGAAAGAATGAGAAAGAAGAGTTTAAAAAAGGAAGTAAAACCAGAGGGAGTTGGGAATAAAAATGAGAAAGAGAGGCAAAAAGTAGAAAAGAAAGAGCCGAGCTACACAGGGTCAGAGAGTAAGGAAGGGCTTATCCAGCACATGGAAAAAGACTGCTTGAAGCAGGGGAAGGGAAGGAATTTTGTGGCAGCAGAAGTGAAATGCATTGTCCTCCGTGAGGCTCTGTCTTTTCAAAATATAACTCTGAAATACTGTGACACTATAACCCAGATAACTATATGTCCAGGAAGGGAAGATGTATGCATGAAGTCTGGACTTCTCCCTCCCTCTGACATGTTCATCTTCGACTTGCTTCACCGTCCATCCACACATGCATAAACAAGGGGTAATATCCTGAGGCCACAGGATTTACTGGCAGAGCAGATGCACCTGTGTCCTGCTATGCACAGAGCTTTATTACAGAGGTAAAATTACAGGGACTGCTAAAAAAATCATGTGGTCGGTTCACCACAACTGCACAGAAGACAACTGCGCGCACAGAAAAGCTGAGCTCTGACCAACTCACAGCAACAGACCCTCAATAACTTGGAAAGCCAGTCGTTTCTGGGCATCAGGCTGACAACAACAGCAAACAAGCAACCCCCACTTCAAAAAAACCCAAACAAAACCAAAACCTCAAACCCAATCTGTCTATCTTTTCCACAGTCCTAGCCAATTCAAACAATTAGAAAGAGGAGCTTGACATAATTACAACTTTATCTTTCTTCACATGTAAAGTCTGCAACAGTGATTTTGCTCCTGGACTCCCCCACCCAAAGAAAGGGGCCATTCACTGCAGATAAGGCTGATCAGTAAATGGGTGGATGTCACCCTCTTCCTATGCAGTGAGAATCATGCACTTGCCTGGACTGCTTCCATCAAAAGATCTCAAAGCACTTGATGAATAGTTCATTAAAGCCTGGCAACACCTTTGGGAGAAGGGGAAGGAACAATGAACGATCACTTCAGTCATCACAGAAGGGCATCTCCCTTCAGACTTGAAAAGTGGAGCTTGTTAGCAGCACACAGATGCACCACAAGACAGTTTAAGGAAGCTCTGAAGAATACCTCTTCCAGTTGAAAGTACATAGGCAATTAAATAGCTAACCAAAGTGCAATTTGGCCGGGAGACAATAAAGCACCCCTGCTTTTCCCTAGCACTATTTAACACCTTTCATTCACAGAGCAGGAAGCACTTCCTGAAGGTGTTACATATTTTTATTCCTGCCATATAGCAGATAAGGAAAGGGAAATATAGGAAGGGGAAAAGGTGTGGCCAAAAACCACACAAAATGAGTCAGAAGCAGAGCAGAGAACAAACCCTGGAGTTCCCAGGCTTGCTATCCCACATGTCACACCCTCTCCCACATTATCTCTGTGCTCACTGCATCTGGACACATCTGTATTTAAAACTTCACTGAGGTGAGGCTCATGCATCCAGCTGGCCAATATCCATCCCAGGCTGTAAATCCACAGATAAAAGTTTCAGCACGTTCTCACCACAAACCACAGATTCCCCCATCAATCATCATCTTCCTCTGTATCTCCACATAAGGCACAGTATACGCTTAACAAACATCTGTTACTAACACACCAGCATTTCCACTTGCAAAGCTCTTGGCTGAAGGATATCAGGAAGAGCAGAACCTGAGCCAAGCACCACTTAGGCTCTGCTCCACAGGATGCTCTGAGGCAAACTGCAGAGGTGTTCAGAGGCAGCAGCACCAATAGATTTCCTCTGCTTATAATGCTTTGGGTTTTGGGAACAGGGTGGAAGCACTGCCAAGAGGATCTGTAGTCCTCCTAGGATGTATTGCTTTTACAGAGACGAGAAGGATCCTAACTGGCTTTGTGTTTTGATGCAGATGTGTTTTGTACTGATGCAGAGAGGATCTGGAGGATTCCTCCAGAAGCTGGAGTGCACCTGGGGTCATCAGAATTTGTTTTCCCCTGATGCCCATGCTGGATAGTCAGATGAAAAAAATACTGCCTGGCTGAGCTGCACGTTGTGTCAGACAGACTTCGTTGGGCAGGCTCCAAGGTGCTCCTCCTCCTTACTATTTAATTACTGTGAACAGAGGTTTTAACAGAGAGAGATGCTATTTGAGACAAGGCCAGTTAGAGAGATAGCCAGGTCCTTGGAGTTAGTAATTAATTACCAGGCATTCTCAGTCTTACAACATTAACTGCTTACCCTTTTAAATAGTAGTAAATTGGAGATACGTGTCTAATTAGAGAGTTGTAAAATGTTTTAGAGGATTGAACAGAGTGAGAGAACTTACAGAGATGGAGTGGGAGGCAAACTGCTCTCTGGGAGGAAAGGAGATGTGGGAAGGAGATGATGTTGTTACTATGAAAGGCTGTTTTATTTTGTAATGTACCAGAGTTCTGGTTATCTGAAAGGACTTCCGGCTCTGCCTGGCTCCACAGCTGCATGCTCCTAGAAGAGGGGAAGCAGGTAGCACACTGGACAGATTTCTTCCTAGAAGGTCCAAGACAGACCTTGAAGTCCACCACTTCCATCAATCCAGCAGATTTTATATTGCACATCCTAACAGCTGGCAGGCATATCCCCACCCACTCCAAAGATATTTGGAAGTATATACCAATAGGCTGTATTAAACACACACTAGGTTGGAATTACTGCTAGGAGGTCAAAAACACTAGAGGCTAATATAACAGAGACATACCTAAATTTACTGTTCTTCAGAAACACAGGCTTAGAATACCAAAATAATAGCAAATAAACTATTCATTGCTGGATTTCTGTTGAGTATTGTGTGATCTCAGTCTCTGCTACCAGCACCTTGTTAGAGCATATGTCAGGTCAAAACCACACCAAGCAGTTTTCCCATATTTTGTGCAAATGCTTTTCATTTGCACAATTGTACTCTCCAGTGGATGTCCTGAGAATTGAGGTCAGTGACATGGTTTAAGAAGTTTGTTATAAGTTTGTTTCTTCTTCCACATGAGATAACATAGCTGAAATAAAGTTCAGCTGAAACAATCACAATGATCTAGTAAGTAACCAAGTAACAGGCAAGCCCCAAAGAGTTTGCTCTATGGGAGAGTGTAGCAAATATTCCTTCTTTTCTCTCTCTGACTTCACAGTATCACTCTGGTTGGAAAAGACCCTCAAAATCATCGAGTCCAACCATTAAGCCAACACTACCACATCCACCACCTAACCTTGTCCCCATCCCCACATCTTCACATCCTCAGAATCTCAGCAAGTATAGTGGTTCAGCCAGCTCCCCAGACAGCTTGGCCCAGTGATTTCTACGGCTACGTCTCATTCACCAGTCTCCACGCCCATTTCTTCCCATATGAATACTTTTTCTCCCACCTCCTCACCTGCAAAAAAATAATATAATGATCTTTGTAGGATACTGAAGAGAGTTTCATTCGAAGAAGTGCACAGTGGCAGAGTTCTGGGGATGTTACCTTGCTCTGGTGCAGCAGGAGGATGGATTTCACAAAGTTTTTGTCAGGTGGTTTTGGGTTTCCTTTACTGAAAGATACTACTCAGTATCTGCTGTCTTCATGGGACTAAATATTGGAGACAGTATGTTCCTTGGGCAACATCTTTTGTATGATAAGATTATAAGAGTACTTATAATCAAAGATGGCTTGACACTTATCAAAGGCACTGAGTGCAAAGACAGTAGTCTTTTCTGAATTCCAGTTAGTTTAATTACAAACTGCCTTCCCAAACTCTCTTTGCAGTTCCAACTGGATACTTCTTCTTTGCTTGTCTTAAACCTGCTGCCAATTGCAGGCTTCCACCTCTGGGGTGACTGTTCTCGAGTAATGAGCAAAGCACAGCGACCCCTCTATGGGTGTGTTCTTATGCCATTACCACAGGCGACATCTCATCTCAAAGACTCCATGGAAGGCAGTAAGACCGCTTTAAGAAGCAATAAATTTTAAGGAAGAAGTAGAGCATGACTTCACAACAAAAGAGCACAAATGAGCAGCACATCAACTCAGTTTGCAAACAACTGAGAAAAAGGTGTTCCGCTGGGCTATACCCTGTCTAAGCAAGAGTGCTGAGCAGGCACATGATGCCGGATGATGCACATTTGAGAAGGAATTATCTGAGCTCCCTTGTTGGCTTCTAAAGTTCATGAAGATGATGTATGGCAAACTCATTAAAATCCTCTGTTCAGAACAGGCAAAACCCCTAACATAACGATAGGATACACCAAGACAAAGAGAAAAAATGAGGCCAAGTGCAGCGCTGCACCGCAACACAATCGCCCACTATCGGGTCACCCTATCTGCAAAAGATGCAATAGAAATGAAAGGGGTTCAGGGACAGGTAACAGCAATGAGTTAAGAGGCCTGGCAAAATTTCTGTATGAAGGGAGATTGAAAACACTGGGACTTTTTGCTTCAACGAGGAAACAAGTCAGGCTGAACAGGGTAGGGATGAATAAAATAATGAACAGTACAGCAAAGGCAAACACTCTGATAAAGTATCCTGTACAACTGAAATGCTACCCATGTGAGGGTGGATGGGATTTGCTGCTTTCCTACTACATGCAATAATGTGTGGAACTCACTGCTAAGAGATAATATCCAGGCCAAACGCTGTATCTAAAAGGAGCGTAATATAGTTAGGTGAACTGCAAGAATATCAATGGTCACTTTATGAACTATGAGAAAACCCCTGCTCACAACCCCTGCTCCACAACATCAGTGAAATCAATCCTCTTGCTTCAGACTACAAGCAGGAAACAATCTGTCCAGAACACAGAAATTTCTCCTGTCATCAAGTTATTTCTATGACTCTATGATTTTGCATATTTGCCCACTTAGGAAGGTTTTATATTTTCTTATATAATGCAAATTAAAAAATGCAAGATCCTGATGTAAAAGTGTTCTGCTATCATCTGCTGTTTCTTAAATTCTTCTGTTTGAGAGGAAATTCATATATGCTAAACAAGAGTCTGTTTGAAAAGCACTCTCTCTTAAGAATTTTTAAGTGTTCAGGCAAGAGAGAAAAATGATCATCCTACCCATTTTAACAAGCTCATAGAGGAACTGAAAAGAAATTTCCCTTTCAGATGGCTTGTGTCCCAGCAGCTAAAAAATTNTAGTGATGCTGAGTGAGCTCCACAAAATGCTGAATCTGGCATTGACCCATCAGGGAATGCACTCATTCTCAGTAAACTTCTAGGGAACTAACATATTGTTTCAATAGATTTACAATATTAGACCCTGAAAGGACCTGCCACAGACATAGCTCCAAGATTTAGAGGTCTGTCATTTCCTATGACCCCATCTAGATCTTTCCAACAGAACCGAGTGAGCTGTCACACACTTTGTAACTACCTTTTTGGATACCCTGCTTTACTCCTTTCCAGAAAAGCAAGTAAAGTACATTGAAAACCAACAAAACACTTCACATTGCTATCTGTAGGATTCTCAACTTCTTTGCCTCCTTTACAGAAATGCATGAATGTAGGTTCTTCATTTACTAGGATGCTCATTCTCTGAACCAGAATCTCCATTTTACAGACAGGGGCACTAAGGTGCAAACACAGGTCACTGATTTTCTTGGGAACACAAAAGAAGCTGAGTGTTCCCTGCATCCAGCTTCATTTCCACTGAACTGGAACTGCCAGCTCTGGCCTCTCTAACTGCAACTGAGGAGAGACAATCTCCTGCTTTTGCATTATGTTAGGAGACATTTATGCGATGTCCTGGTCCAGCAGCCAGTTAGGTAGCACAGCTCTGAACAGGAGCTATAAACTGGGGTTCCAGCCTGCAAGGATTTTGGTCACCTATGTCCAAACACTAATCTTCTGAGACAACTTTCCTTTCTGAGCCTCAGTTTCTCATACTGCAAAATGGGGAGACTAATAGTGACTTGTCTCAAAGGGGAAATTAATTAAAATGTCTTGAGACTTAGAAGTGGCAGGGGCTATTGAATTAAATAATCTCAAAGTAATTCCACATGCTGTGGCATAGATCTGCCAACAACTTATCTATATGTATGCTTTTAATAGAGGTTAATATTTTCATTTTCTCTGAGCATATTTTAGGCTCCATCACATTAAAGCAAAGTCTACACAAGGCACCACCAAGCAGAATGCACAATCATTAATTTCTGCAAAGCAGCCTTGGAGTCTGTGAAAACACTCCAGGTAACTCAATAAATTAGAATAATAAACACAAAGGAAACCAGAGAACAAGCAAGGACAGGGCAGAAATCACAAACGGAGGCCGACAGCATAATATATGGTACAACCGCAGTCCAAACTGGGCCTCCGTGAGGCACTGGGGAGCTGCTGGAAGGCACTTGTGTGGTGGAGGATATCCAAGTCTTGGTACTGTTCCCTATTACTCCGTGAATCTCATATGAGCAATTTTAATTTAAATATCACTGTGCATATGCCACCAGGGCCTCTCCCTGCAATGCCTGCAGGGAGATCTTCAGCTGGCAGGCACAGCACAGCCCCTGTAGCCACAAACCCTCAGCGAAGGAACATTTGCTGATGCAAACACGAGCCCCAGCAGCAGCAAGCAGCGCCTAAGGCTGAAATGATGCTGTAGCAGGGGATGTCCGTCCGGCTGCTGTCAGTAGGACGGAGCCTGGTGTTAGCTAGGGAGATGGAGAGGGCTTCATCTGCCCACAGGTGTTACACACTACTCTCTGCCTGTGGGCAGGCAGCGGGGGAGAAGGAGGAGGAACGACTGTGCCTCTAAACAGGTTGCTTTTGCCTCTGCTATGCAGTATGTATTCCTGCAGAAGCAAATCAACCTCAGAAGGGAGCAGAAGGAACCTTTAGTGCTGGAAAAGCATATTACTTTCTTGCAGGAATGTTTGCTGACTCTCGGTGCGCTTGTCTCATGTGATAGTACTGGTAGTCCCCTCCGCTCCTTCCCAAGTTCTCCCAATCTGGAGCTGCCCCCACACCAGCTCTCTTCCTGCACCCCTACATCCCTTCCACTGCTCCAAACCTATTTCTTCCCCCAGTATATCAGGCTTATGCATCTTAAGTGCTCATTTCTGCAGCTTCTCCTCTTTCAGTCCCAAGCCTCTTCTGAATAGAAAGTACCATTCACATAAAAATCACGAGGGCAGGTAGAAAGAATTAGGTTGTGAGGAAAGATTCAGCAAACTTGTTCCATTTTCCACCTGGATCAAGACCTGAACCCACGGGAAGCCTCCAGAGGTACTATCTGCTGCAAATGCACTCTGACATTTAAGAGACCTCCTGGTGAGTCCTGGGAGCAGAGGGATGGACTTCTAGGGGAAACTTTTCTCTTTGCTATGCAAGGAATTGATTCTATTTATAACGATTCCTGCTGTCCCCAACTGGGCATGAAGACAATCAGCATCTGTCCAGGCCCTCAGGGAGACTGCAGAACCAGAGATGTTGTATATGTATCTGTGCAGTGCCCGCTGCTACAGCATGAAAGCAGCAGGGTGGGTAGAGAGGAGCTGTGAAGGGCTCAGCAAGGGTTGGGGAGAAGAGGGGCTCAGGAAGGGGGCTGAGGGGAAGCGAATGGTACCAAAGTGGATGGGGTTTGCATGTGAGTGTCTGTTACTTGAGATCACACAGATGGTTTCTCTTTAGCTGCGGTTTTGAAAAGCCCCCTGCCTTCTCTGCTGGAGGCCCTTTCCTGCCAGAGCCAAACCTAAAGCTCCCAGATGCAGGAGGAGAGCTCAAAGGTCTTTGAAAACAGAGAGTGCATTATGCTGGGGAGCTGGGAACTGGAACTCTATACAGGTAGTATCACACACCTTTGTCTGCTTGTCCTGACAAGGCAGAGCCCAGGAGCAGCACTCTGACCTGGTCCTCCTGCCTGGCAACTCGTTCCCCCATGGCCTGCCTCCACCACCACCCTTCTCATCTGCAAGCAGTCCCCCTTCCTCCTACCCTGTCCTGTACAGCAATCGGCTGGCTGTAATTCCTCTGACTTGAAGAGGGACCCTGCCCATCTTCCCCAACTCCTGCTGCTCCCTCTCTGCTCTCACAGAAGTTTCCTCTCCCTTGCTTCCCCCTCTGACACATCCAGGCTCCCCACAAGGGGAGGCCCTCGTGCTGCAAGGCCCTTCTGGGGTATCGGTCTCCTGCTCTTCTCCCCTGCCCCAGCAGCTGCACAGACAATTGTTTTCTTGCTCCATTAAGCCAGTAAATGAGCCTGGCTTAGCTCAGCACTGCAAGCTGATGCTGTGAGCCCAGGATCTGTCTCAGCACAAGAAGTAACACTGATGTGAAGGCAGAAGCGAAGGAGGGATTTGTGAGTTTGGCACCACGCTCTTCTACACCCAGACACTGAGGAGAGCAGCTTCTGGAGACCGAATCAAGCAAGCTAATGTAGCCTGCGAATATTTTGGGGTTTAGCCACGTGACCATGCTGCCTTCTTTGAGGCCATGCACCCTGCTCCAGAAGAAGATAAATCAATGCAAGGCAACATCTGCCAAGATATTGACTTTGGCTCTGCTCACGGACTGCCTGCACTTCAGAGATGGGTAATATTCAGCTTGATTATCTCTCACCGCCAAGAGGAAGTTTCTCTCTATGCTTAAAATCACTGGGATGAGCCAAGGAGGAATTGATCTGTGGGAGAGAAATGCTGACAAGAAAACACGAGTTGGAGACAGGATGAAAGTGGACAATGGGTGAGCAATGGAGACAGTCTCTGGCAGCTTGCCTGGCCAGGTTAGCCACAGCCTGGGTGACTACACCCTGAGAAAGATTAAGACCAAAAACATTCATCCAAACTTTATAGCATGCCCCTGTATGCTCTTCCCCTCTTTCCCCAAAGAGCTTTTCCTCTCTTAACTTGCTCCTCACCATCCGAAAATATCCTGTCTCTATTCTCCCCTAGATCCTCAGTGCACTGGAGTTTTCTGGTTGCTTCAAGAGTCCCTGCAAGTCATCTAATTCACTGCTTAAGGCATGACACTCAGTGGTTGCAAGGCTCACTGCTTTCCCTGCTTTGTGTCTTATGTCACATGCCACCTCCCTGGTGGTGAAAAGCCCCAACAGCACTCATACACTGTACCACATGAACCCCTCAGAGAGATGCTGAGTCTCATGGGCTCATATCCCAATGCACAAGGTGATGTCACACCAGGGAAAGGTGACATTTCATTAGCAGAACATGCTGACAAAGCCTCATGATGTGAACATTCAGCAAGATCATCAAACTTACCCAGGATAAAACACTGAACCTTCAACTTGTTTTTCCTAATCACACTTGTGGTAAAACATCCTCTAGGTCCCGTGGCCCTCCAAGGGCAGCAGAAGAGAAAAAGATCTGAGTCTGTCTGAAAGGAAATTGGTTTTAGGGACAGTCTTGACATTGATTCCTACTTCTGTTTGTCAGATAGGTTAAGTGTTACATGCTTGGACTAGAGTGGCACTGACTACAGACTCCTCGAGCACACCACGCTCCTGGGATGGAAGGGAGAAATGCAGCCACAGTGGAAGAAATGGGTAAGGACCTCCCAGCCAGGCTCACTTGGCTTCTTGCTGAGGCATTTCTCTGAACCTTTCAGCTGTGTTTCTGCCACCATTCTCTGAACCTGAAGGCTGCAAGAATCAAGCCACACAGGTGGAAGAGACCCAAAGAAACCATCTAGACTGTTCTTCTCTGTGAAGGATGGATCAGTCCTACTTTGTCATTTGTGGCAACTGTCACTCCTCATACATGTTTAGACTGTCCTTAAAGACCTCCAGTGATGGATCTACACAGCCTCCCAAGGAAATTTGATTCAATGTTTTTCTCTCTTTACTGGTGCTGAGTTCTTACTGACATTCAGCCTGTCTCTCTTGGAGCAATCTTAAACCATTCCTCCTCATCATCTCCTGCAGAAGACATCATTCCTTTCTTCTGTATCTTATGTACTTGTGTGTTGTTACTCATATCTCATGCTTAGTCCTGTCCTCTCTTCTTTAGGTCTAACAGCCCCATTTCCATCCATCTCTCCCCAACAACTATGCTGTCTAGACTTTTGATCATTTCCACTTCTCTCTTCTGGACTACATCCAACTGGTCTACATCTCCCTAGAAACATAAATTACCCCAAACAGACACAGGACTCTGCTTCAGTGTATACCGTGATCAGCAAGCAGCCCTGAAGCAGAGACACAGCTAAAGCAGAACACAACGTAGCATCCAGTAAGACACTGAATGATGCTGTCAAATCTGCTGCATGTCCATCCTTCTCTCTTCTCTGGGAGCTGGATGCTGCTCTGATATTGAGCTCCATGGTGGGGGGGGGGGGGGGCGGCATTTAAAAGGCTAACAGATCTGACTATGACTGAGGTCCTTCACCCACCTGGCCTGCATTTAAGCACTGCTTCTCAACTCAGGTAAGAAGAAAGCTGCACCACGTGTTCCTCCACCTTGGGACACACTTTTCAAATGGATAGACCTGCATGCCTCTGACTCATCGCCAGTACTGGAGACCAGCCAGGAGAATAGGAAGGGAAGAAATGCCACTCTAAAGGCCAAAGAATACGCATGAAGCATGTTACGAAAGAACCCCTGGGGACCCCCTTGTCCAGGTAAAAGTCCTACAGATGGCGCACCGCTAAGCGCAGTTGATGCAGTGGGGAGGATGTGTGGGTGGACAGATAATTTGATATTTATCTGAAAGAACTAAAATGGGTTTAATGCACTGCTAGGAAGACAGATTGCCTGTAGCACCTTCTGCTCCTGATTATGGATGCCAATCTCAGGTTTCTTTTAGGTGTAAAAGCAGCCAGGACTCCTGGACTTTCACAAAGGCTTCAGAGTTCCAGCCTCACAAAAAAGGAAGTACCACAGAAGGGTAATAAAGGGTGACCAGCACTGAGGAATATCCCTTCTACAGCACCAGCAGCTGGCTTTAGTTTTCTGTAGCATCTTATTGTTCCATGCCAAACACGTAGGGCTATCTCCAGAGGTCCTGGAAAGACTCTCCTGCAATGGACAAATGTGGTTGAAATTACCCTAACTCATGAGCTAAAGACCTGCCGCTTCCCTTCAAAGTCAGAGAGGTCTTGTACTTTGAACACCAAGGACTTTCCATAACATTGCACCACCACTGTCTTTTAAATGCATCTGCCTTCTTTGCCACTTGCACAAGAAAATCCCAGGTCTGCACCCCAGCACAGATCTCTGTCACCCCATGTCAGCATCATGCAGGAGTGTCAAATTTCTCACCCAAGAAAGACCTACAACAGGGAGGAAAAAAGCCCCCAGCTGCTCCCTTCCAACTTCCAGCAGTAGAATAACAACACACCAAGGAAACACTGCAGCGCGTTCCCCTGCTGAGAGAAGCAAGGTGGCTTTTGTACCAGCCTGCAGCTTCAGGTCTTGCCTGTCAACCCTCATCAATGAACGGGCTCTCCTTCCACTCTATTTCCAACCTGGGCTGCAATTGAAAGGAGGAGAAGCAGATCACTGGGATGCAACAGGCATCCAACTATGTTCCTGCTAGGAAGAGAAAGAGCTTTACTGATGATGCAGCTCCCACTTCTTACTAGCCCTCCCCCACACCCCTTTCTATGAGCTCTCAGGACAAATAGGCACCAGGCATTCTGTGTAGGAACAGAAAATAAATACACTGGGAATACTCTGCAGGCCCAGCCTGAATACAAAGCACTGATTGAATGGCTATGCTCAAAAAGAGAGCTCAGAGCCTGCTCTATCATCTGCAGCAGAAAAGCCAGGGTGCTGCAGTCACTATGGTGCTCCTCCACCCTTCTCTGCTGTTCTTCCAGTCCCCAATTCTTGCTCCCAGGTCCAGAAGGGAGAGAAATTCAAAGGACATCAGAGTTGAGCAAAGAGAGAAAAAGAAAAGGTAGATGGAGAAGGGGATGGAGTCAGGAATAAGGATATGTATTGGGGAGGGGTGAAGGGTCAGGAGGAGATGGATTGAGACAGAGAGAGAAAGCAAAGGAGAGAGGAAAGAGATAGAGAAGGCAAGGAAGAGATGTGACAGACAGCTGCATTGAGCAAGGTGACAGGGTGGATGAGGTAGTGTGCCAAGCAGTGGGAGCTGGGTGCAATTTGCAAGAAAGGAGACAGGAGAGCTATATTTCAGCTTCATCTCTCTGATGAACTTATCCATCCTTTCCCTTTCAGTGGACAAATCTCTGCAAACACACTCTTCCCTTTCCTTGCTGGCAAGGGACAACCAAGGATGGCAGGGGAAGGAAGGCAGATGAGGTACAGCATGTGCATAACTCCAAGGCTTTGGGCACACTCCAAGTCTCAGCAGTAGGTATAATAACAACAGACTCTAAGGATTGGGTCTAGCTGGTGAAGGAGGTAACTCTTTTTCTGTTCCTCATTAGGATGGGATCTCCTATTATTGCTGCCCACACTTTGCACACTTGAAGTGGTGCTGTCTCCATACGCTGCTCTGAACCATTTACTGCCCAAAACCACGGCTGTCCTAAGTAGCATATAGGTGAGAAAGGCTATCTGACTATGCATACTTCTTTATGCTTTCTGTCTTGTTTGGTTTGTTGATTTTTTTAAACATGGGGCCAGTACTACCCTGCCCCTATCCACACTCCCCATCAACAAGTTGATCCATTTCAGGCAATTGCCACTGGGCTCTGGAAAGCAGCTTGCTCCCTCATGTTTGCTCCAGCCCCAACTGCCTTTCTACAGTGCTGCCAGCCACCCCCAATGGTTAGTGGCATGGGGTAACTGGTTGGTGACATCAGTGAGTGGCTAGGGAAAGTCACCCAGCACATCCAAAAAGTTGTACTTAAAAAAAAAGAGTGATCTGTTGTGGTGGTTGAGCGCTGGGGTCATGAGGTCCTTGCAGGTTTTGCTGCTCAGGGAGCAAAGAGGTGGTGGCGGAAGATGTCCCCATGGCAGGGGAGAAGGGTGTGGGTGCCCGGTAAGCTGTGGGGCTCTGAGGTCCTCATCCCGCTGTCAGAAACAAGAGCCCTGCTAAGCAGGGGCAGCCAGGGTAAGTATGTTGGAGCCAGTCCATGGAGCAGGAAGTGGGGGACAGAGTCTGCCCAAGAAATGGCAGGTGTCTGTGGAAGGACCACCCCTGTTTAACCAGTGTGCCAAAGGCTGATGGGAAAGGTGGGAGAGCAGACTGCAGCAGTCCCTCCATATCTTCTCCCACCAGCTTAAAAACTCCCCTGTTCTTTGACTCGAGGGGACTGCTAATAAACCTGCTTGCTCTGAAGAGACAAACAGGTTCCACTGGATCACGGCTCGTATGTACCCCTGCTCATACAAGGAGGGGGGCTCAAATGCCCCTTCTCCCACGAAGCCCCAAAAAACAACTGCCTCAGCTGGCGCAGGCTCCCTGCTTTATAGCTGCAGGCAGGGAGACTACAGATCATATTATATTGTATTTGGCAGAGAGGGGACAATAATTTTTCAGGGTGTAATCACTCACTGTATTCCACTCTTCTCCAAGCTCAGAGGACTCCCAGGAACAGATGGGGGTTTCCTAGCATCCCTGTGCTATCTGCAGCACTCAGTAGGGTTGCTGCGTTGGAGCTGTGGCATTTTTCTCCCCTCTTCAGCATTTTCCAACTCCAGCATGCTTATTTACGCTTGGTCCCCTCTGTCAAATGCTCTCCTTTCTGTTCCCTGACAAGATGAATATGGGCCTGACCGTGGACAAATTCCTGCTGAGTCCTGTTGGGAATCTGGGCTGGGGTTAGGAATGGCGCTATGAAGGAGCTGGTGTGAAGGCACCAGCTAGGCTTTTTCACTGTGGCTCTTCTCCTCCAAAGGAAAGAGATAATGATGTTAGAACATTTTAACCTTTCTTTTTCTGAGCTTGATAGGCTTGGCCGGAGGCACCTTTCCTAGCAAAAACAGGCTGCTGTAAGATTGATTGGTTGGGTGCAGAGTTTAAAGGTAATTTTCTCTTGTCACATGCACATAAATTATTGTGGCTCAAGCTGCGATCAGCTCCACGTTTCACTTGTTCTACCGCTTTTATGCCCGGGCTCTGATGAGGGGTTGTAAGAACTGTGTCCAGTGCTCCCCAAGCAGCATCCTATATAAATAAACATCAAGAGCACCACAGGCATACACACAAAGTTAGTGCCGGGGTGGGGGAAGGCAGGGGCACACGCCTGCAAATTTTTACAGCCAGAGACTTCCAGCTGCAGAAGTTGCAGCTAGAGCCTTGTTTGTTCATCTGTGAACCTGTTTAAAATGTTCTGTCCATGAACACCAGGGGAAGGAAAACTCATCCACTCAGATTATTCACAAGGGGGAAAGAAAAAAAGATGCACATGTACACACACAAAGGAAGCACAGCTGCAGCCAAAGTGAATTCATTTTTAACATTCATGAAAATATTCACAGAACACTTCAGTGCTATTTGCCTAAATTTTGCTGTTTGGAGTAAACACTTGAGCCAGCGCAGGATGTTCTAGGCGCAATATCGCATCAGGGATTAGGGGGTGGCTCTTGGCCCCAAGTCACACATTCACACTACGTCCCCAAGCACGTGTACCCCCCTTACTTTAAGGCACAGACTCACAGCCCACCACTGATTAGTTCCTGACTCTGGGTCGTCGCAAAACAACTTTACAACTACCTGCAGCCATCGCATTCCCCGTCCATTGCAACCTTATGCAACAAAGGCACGCGCGCTCTGCCAAATTTAAACACAAAAACAATGGCAAATAATGACAGCTCTGGCACACGCCTGGTCTGGGGGAGTAGACCCCCTTCCTCCCACCCCTGCTTCCCCCTCCCTCTCCTCAACTCAGCCCCTTCAGTGCTTTCGTTCTTGAGCGTCCTAAGCAGCTCGCACAAGAGAAAATGCTACAGCACACAAGGGAGATTCAGCTGAAGCCCTGAAGACAGGAGCTGTGCGCGTTGTCTCTTCCTCCTCCATAAATACAGCTGAGACAACGACTGGATAATTGGCTAAGTGCCTGTCAGCTTAATAACATGGAGAGACACACAGAGAGGGAGAGATTCGTATTTACTATTCAAAGTCATGGATGCTGCCTGCCAGTGGATTTCAACATGGGTTTTGTTTGCACAGCGAGGCACAAGTGAATGGACGTGCAGCTCTGAGTCATGATTTCCCTTGCCCAGCCTCATGTGAGGGTAGACAACCAGCCCAGGATGGAGGGGGTGGGAAAGCAGAGCACTGAGGCAGCTGCCATACAGGCACTGTTGGGTTCCTGGTTAGAATACCCCTGGGCTCCTACACTAGAAAAGCACCATCACCACCACTGGCAAGACACTGTTGTCACTAAGTCACACCATGTTAGGGGCAATTACAGCGGTGCATCTCCAACATGGTCACCCTGCTGTCCCTGAGAGAAGAGGGTGCAGAGGCACTGTGAGAGGTGGCTGCACAGCTGTGTGACCACCCCTATTTTGTTTCACAAATGCATAGCACAGGGCTTGGTGCTTTGGGAGCTGGAGCCCTCACAGCCTTTCCCTTCCCCTCATAAATCTGGTGCTCTTCTAGGAACCCACCTATGGAAAGCACCTGTGACGAGAAACTACTAGGGCATGTCTCGCCTCTCACAGGAGGGTGGGAGGGTGTGTGTTGGAGACAAGCCTCCCTGCTCTTAGGAAGCTTTCACTACTTCCCTTTGCCACAGAAATGCAAATTGCAGTGGTGAGAGTGGTTCAGGTTGCTACTCGAAGGGGGATGATTGGCCACATCTACCATCGTGTTAACCACTGAGCCTCAGAAGAGGAAGATGCAGTATTTGGTTTGCTCACTGCTTTTTTCCTTAACAGCTGTAGCAACTTAGGCACACTGAAGCAAAAGGACACCTCCAGCATTAGTGATGATTACCGAGGCCCAGGAGTTGGAAAAAGCCTCACAGACTTCCAAGCAAACAAATAGTTATCCTGTCCATAGGGCAGTGCTGCCTCTCACCTATACAACGCTTGCAACTTTACAAAGTGTATGAACATTTGTACAACTACATGCAAGAAAATACTTTCAATTTTTAAACAGGAGCAAATATAGGGAAATACACACAGACAGACACACGCAAGCACACACCACACACCATCTTCCCCCAAAACCTCATGCAGACCTGTTATTGCAAAGCATCTGCTGAACTCTAGCCCAGTCCGAGTGGGCTCAATTCCATCAAGTTAGCTCTGACCAAAAAACCCCAACCCCAGTGAAATAAATGGAGCTGCGGCAGGGCTATTTCTCCTCTCTTGCACTGTACCCAGCACACTGGAGGCACTCTGGGGTCACAGCTGGCTTCTCCCACCCGAGTTGCTCCTAATAAATATGTGCACAAATATACGTGCACAGGGGAGATTGGCTGTTCAGATTATTTTGAAATAGCTGTTTTCTAGGCAGAAGTGAAACTCATCGTTATTAGTTCCCATTACTTACCATAAAACCAGGCACGTTAGATGTGCCTGAAGCCTGAAGCAAATGCTTTGGTGTCAGATTCAGCTGAAAATCACATTCGTTTCTTCTTCAGTGAGAGAAGAGTAGAAGAAAACTCAGTAAATTCCTGACTTCACCTTTGTGCCCTCCATTGCACTTACGCCAGCAGAGCACGAGTTCACACAAGCCAGAGTGAATTTTGATGGACAACAAAACTAGGTACCTTCAATGAAAATGGCTATATTCAGCCTCGCAGTAAGCCTGTTGAAGCCCTGCCACTGCATCAGCAGCAAGCTGCGGCTCCACAGCTCTGTCAGAATCAGATGCCTGTGGGTCTGAATATAAAGGGCAGGTACGTATAATGTGTATTTTGAAAACTTATAGTTATGAGATGGCAAATTCCAGTAACTATGAGCTATTTTAAGATTAGGTCTTTCCTTACGACCTGCTGGGGAGGGGAGCAGTATGGAAGAGGTACCAACTCTGAGACACTCCAGGTAACGCATAATACTATATAAATTTCAATGCCAACTAAGTAGGAAAACATATGGTACTTAGCTGCAAACTGAAGTGTGCGTGAAGACTCGGGGGAGGAGGTTAAAGCCATACAGTCTGATACTGTCTCTCCTCCTCCATCTTCCTGAATGCAAACTATACATACAGTGTTATTAAACATACACTATTTCACTAAAGGAAGAGCCTTTCCTTTTCTAATTTCCATTCCACCTTTGCTTGTGATGGGTTAGTCCCACTCTGCAGAATATGCGGTATCACAAAGGCCCCACTCACCACTGGGCACACTATGTATAAATATTGTGTGTGTAGGAAGAGATGCTGATTGCCAGGCTCTGACCATGTATCATATATCTATTGCAACTTCCTTTATCGTAAGTATGCACACACACTCACATATCTATGTATGCATGTGTGCCTTCACATAATGGCACCATCTGCTGCCAGACCTGGAAGTTTTGCAACATCATCTGTTACTATATTTATACATTTTAATTTTTTTTTCAAAGGAAAGTATCAGGAGAGTACATCCCCTTTTGCACAGATCCCAACATACCCTCTCTCGACATATGTACGCTACATTTGATAATGAAAGCTTTGTATACATCAGAGAAAGAGAAGAGCATTTGGGACTCGTAGGCAACACCAGCGCAGATGAGGACGTACTAGGGAAACCTCCTTTGTCGCTCTTGCTGGGTTGTTGCGTGGCTGAGCCAAAAGGCAATGCACGCTAATGGATAGGTCACTAGACTGGGTGCGCCTGAGCCCTGCTGTGCAGCCCTGGGCGAGTCCCTTCACCTCCGGGTGCCTCCTGCCCACCCCCAGCCTCTGCTCGTCCCAGCTAATAGCCTGCGCGCCCTGCAGAAGAGGGGATCTCTCTTACTCTGTGCTCATGTGGCACTTAATACAAAGGGTGCCTCAACTTAGTGGTGGCCTTTAAGTGCCACAACAATACTACTAATAATCAAGGTTGCAATTTTACTGCCAAGACTGTATTATTATGTGGCATTATACCTTTGAACATGCCTAGTCTCATTTCTAGCAAAGGGCCCAGCTCAGCACTCCCTGTTATAAATTATATGCTAATTATAAGTGTAATCTGAACAGCTTTTACTTTTCTTTTTAAATGACTGTATAGGGCATAAACTTTGTTGTGATGCTGTGTTGCTGCTATGCCTGAGGTGCCTTTGTCCTCTAGCATAGCCCCAGTAGAATATCAGCAAAATACTGGGAGGCCAAGAACAGAGTCTGCATAAATTGCTTATATTGCAGGATTACACCAACAGTGCTATCATAAGTGCTGGTAATTTGATTCTAGCCCATCCTTTGACATGTGTAACTCAAGCCCATCCTTTGACATGTGTAACTCAAAGAAACTAAGTACCCATTAGGATGGCAGTTCTTAAAGGTGCCATCATCCTGAAACTTTGTATTTTTAAAAAATACCTGGTAAAAATGGAAATTGCACGCTCAGTTAAATGTTGGTTTTCATCAGTGCATCAGCATCAGATTGATTTAATTCTTGATGAAAAGTTGACGCTTGGAAAAACTCGGGAACAATGAGCCAAATTCTGACATTGGCAAAATCCCAGTTCTCCAATGGGCTGAGCATCATCTGAGCAGCGCTCAGCAGCTTAAGCCCTGTATGAGTCACTTGTACTTCTTTATTAGCAGTCCCCGGGAATCTACCCCAAAGACAAATGCAGTATTTCTGGCAGTGCCCTTGAGCTCTGGTGGATTCGTACTGGTATAACTGAGTGGATGGGAATGGGGATGTGACCCATTTTGGTTCCAGCTAGAGATGAGCTCCATTTCAGAGGCCATTAAAGTCCAAATCTACCCTTGTATCAGGACTTCTAAAAGCTCTGGGCAACCTGCAAGTCCCACCAATGCCCTCAGAACAGTGCTTTAAAGGCACTTTGAGATGAGCTGCTGTGATGGCTCCTGAGAGAGCTGATCTTTCCACCTGACATGCCATACAGGTACCTGATCCCACAGCGTGGACTCCATTGCTATTTCGCTTCTAACCCATCTGAAGGGCCAAACACAACACTGAGGCACAGTTCCTTCCCTCTCCAATTTGTGGTAGCTGCTCTTTGCTACTGCACACGTCCCAGCTCAGCCAGGGTTCTCCTATTTCTCATCCCCTCCACAGGCTGAAAGTGCGTAACAATGCACAGGGGCCCTGCCTTTGCTCACTCAAAGTAGAGTAAATAAGGTGAGAAGGGATGCTGGAGGCAGGTAAACAGGAAGACTTAGGGTTGGAGCTTGGTTTTCTTTTCCCACTTTTCATTTTGGGGAATATTTTGTGAGTTTGTTGCTTGCAGATTCTTTTTTTTCCTAATGTCAAGAAGGGAAGTTTGCATACAAAACCTGACAGCCTCATGACCATGATCTTGCAAGCAAAACACTGACAGAAGTTGTAGCACACCGTTCCCTCCTGATACTCAGAATAAGGCTTGGTATCCTTCTTCACTTGCTGAAGAAAGAGTTAAAAAAATAAAACCTTAGTAAGTCTGACAGGCTCTCTGATATAGCGTCATCTTTGAAATATCCTGCTCTCTTTTCTTGGTGGTAGGTGGCCAAACACCAGAAACTCTGCTCAGCCCTTCTCACCTGTTGCAGCTCTCAGACCCCTCCTCTCTTTTCAACCTTGCTCTAAGGAGCTGATCACTGCCCTTCTCCCTGTGGCTCGTCTACCACAAGCTATTTTTATTCTCTCTATACAATTCCCTAACTTCCCCATGCCAAATACTTAACTAAAAGTCATCAAACTTCAGCAAGGCCAACAAATGAATCAAATCTCCTGCCAGGTCATTTAGGAGATGAGCCAGTATGGAGTTAGGAACATTTTTTAAAAGTCCATAGCAAGGGAATATTTTAAATGCCATATCTTTAAAAAGTCATATCCAAACTTCTCAGAACAATTCTATTCCAAGTTATAAGCTGCAGATGAAGCTTCAGAGAAGTGGCTTTCTTTAGGAACATTGGGGCTTATAATAAACTATTTTTCTCCACTTCATAGATGAGTCCTCCCACCCATTCTTCCACCTACAAGTGTAACGCTATATACAAACGTATAAGGCCCCAAAGGAGAAAAATCATTCAGGATTCCTTGTCCTCAGTGCTGTGCTGAAAGATGTGCACAACAATTTACATGAACGAAATGGTTTTAGTTATCTTATCACTATGTACATTACTTTTTTTTCTCTCCAACTGCATATAATTTTTTTCTCGCTCGTACATTTTCATTTCGCTTCAAGCTACAGGATGGAGCTACTGGGCACTGCCGAACTGCTGCTGCACGCTCCCTCTTCCCTCTGAAGTAGATGCAAAGATAGGTGCTGTGATCTCTGTATAGAAGTCTCTCACCTATCTCTCTGTGGAGGTAAAGATCTGCTCTAAGCACAGTTACTTTAGATCATCTAATGTTTTTTCCCCATCTAGCTCTTCCCTTGCTTTGTCACTAGTGGATCTACAGGCAAGAAGAATGCAATACTGGGAGTTTTTCAGACATAAGGCTGTCTTAAAGTGAGTTGGGTTTTGGAGGGGCAGGGAACAGCAAGGGGGAAGCTAGCAAACCAACCTTTGCTTTAAAACTGAGGGAATGAGGTGTCATCCTGCAGGACCTAAAGTGTGTAGGACAGAGGGAATTCACACCCCTTCCAGCCTCATGTGGCAGTCTTGTCTTCCAGGAGAGCCTGGTCTCTGCCTCTCCTCTGAAGGAGGGGCTGAAATGTCCCAAAACTTGGGGCTGGTCCCAAGGGAAAGGAAGGGGAGACAATTGTTCTTCCAAGGAAATGTGAAAAGCATAGAGCCGGCCAGATCTGCTGAAAGAGCTCAGGGAGACAGCTGAGGGAGGGAAAGCCTGTGCACCGGCCACAGTCACTTCTGACAGAAACGCAGCCCATCAGGAGCACCGGATTGCTCGGCACAAGCAGTTACACGGCCGGGCGGTGTGCCACTACTGAAACTGTGTCACTTGGTGCACATCTGGCTGACACAGCTGGATCACCTCACTCAGGTGTTTTACACTGGCAAGCCATACTCTCTACGCAGAAACACCGAAACCACTCTCCCATGCAGACCCATTGAGCTTGCTGAGGAATGCTTTACACGCAGCACATGCAGGCACCATCTCCACTATCTGCTCAGCCCTCTCTGCTGCAAATGCAGCTTTAGCACACAGTGTCTAGATAAACTCAAAAGCTCCAAGGTTAAGTGTGAAATAGAAAACCAGTGACCCCTGCCTGGGCAGGTGAGCTTAATGACTTGTTTGCCTCTGTATGTACCAAACATATGCCCACAAACATCTGCCTGAGCAGTCCCTCCAAAATAAATGATTGATGGAAGTGAAAAATGGGATAAGTCAGCTGAGAATCCTGCTGGAAAAGGGTTAATGGGATCTAGGAATTGCTAGTGAGTGGAAGGGAGAGGAGAGAAGCTGGGAGTCAGAGGCAACACCCCTTGTTAGGTGTTTACCATGTCGCATCTAAACCCTTTCCATCACATATGCAAGGCAGATGAATTACTCTATAAATCCTATTACGCCATGTGGATAAATCTTACATGCGAGTTAACAAGTCTGGAGAGCTAGGGAATGGAAGCTGCTGAACGGATATTCCAGGATCAAAACAACCCAGCACACGGGAGCTGAGAGAAGCGATACGCGTACACACGCACACATGCCTCTTCTAGCATCCTTTTTCCCTGATCCCATCTTGCTAGCTCACATATTCGTCTATCATTAAATGGGAGAGATGCAGGACACAGGGGATCATGTAGCTGAACATTTGGTGACATCTAGCAAGATTTATTTCAGAGAAAGAGAAAGAAAACTTTGCTGCTGCTGTTAGCTTTGCTAGGGGATTGCTCCCTTGATGCTTCAGGGTTTGTGCACTATCAGCTCCTCATACAGATTACAGACTTATTTTAAATTATGTCCAGTAGTTTTACAGCCATAACACACACAGTGTGCACACACATACACAGAATTTCCCTTCAGTAGGGAAGTCACTGAGCAAGGCAGAATCTCAAAAAGAAGCCCATGGGAAAAAGACGACTGCATTTCAGCTATTTGGGACGCTCCTAACTGAAAGCCCAAGCAGCCTCAGAACTACCTTTAGAAAACCTGCACAACAAATACAGAAATGTAACACTCAACACTGCCAGTGCACAAGGCTTCATAGGCAAAGACACCCTCATCACAGTCACTCAGACACAGCGTATATCCATTTTCTTAGCCCTGTGAAGAACCAACACAGTGAACAAGATACAAGCTTCATAAATGTCAGAGCTCTTACACCATTTTTATTCCACTAGTCTTATTAACAATTGTATCCGTCTCCCCACCCTACAGGGCAGAAGAATTAAATACGTGAAATTAAAAGCTAGAGTTTCCCAAAAGAACTTGCCCGAGAGTTCTGGCAGCACCAGGGGTAAAGTTTCTGCATGGGTACAAAACGAAGTATGGGAAGATCAATGGAACATCTGGCAAGCACAGCTGGATCCCTTTTCGATTTCTCTATTGATACTGCAGGGCTGGTGGAAAATGTATGTTCACATGAGCTGGCTAACACAAACAGTTCTTTCCCCACCGAAATTCTTCTCACCCAGAGCACTACACAGAGTGGTGGCAAGAAGCGTTCTAAAGCTTTGTGATTTTTATATATATATATATATTAAAGCACAAACACACTGGCAGAGCTTGTTTGTAGCAGCTGCCGCTACTGCAGTTGGAGAGGTAAAATAACGCACACTCTCCCAGAGACGTATCCACACAAATCTGTATCGCATCACATGTATATGTTGCATACACAGATACACACGTAGGAAAGGAAAAGTTGGCAAAGCGCCCTACCTGAGGATGGCTGTGTCCCCTTGCCTCACGGTGATGTTATCGGTGCCTCGGGTAAAATCCACGCTGCGGACTGGCAGCCCTGTAGGGAGAAGGCAAAGCAATCTCAGTAGGACCAGCGGTAATTGTTTCCGATCAGGCTGAGCCCTTGCTACCATGGCTGGTCTCGGTGAGTTTCGCTGTCTGTACTTGTCTCTCTTTTTCTGCGTGTGTATGTGGATAGATAGGTGCAGAAAGAAAAACAATAATAATAATGTGGCAACTCTCGCTCTGATCGACAGCTCCAGAAAGGGGAGGTGATTTCACAGTCCTCCTTAGCTGCCACTTTCTCTTGCTCTTTTCAGTCTCTTGCTGGCTTCTTTCCCCCCCTTGTCTCTTTTTTTCTTTTAAGGCTTTCCAAAAAAAAAAAAGTCTTAGCACAACCTTCACTTTAAAAAAAATTTCTTTTAAAAAGCGCAGGAGGAAAAAGTCAGGTAGCACAATAATTAAAAAAATAATAACAATTCAATCGACCCGTTTGGAGTGATGGGGTGGGGGGGGGAGGGGAAAAA